>QKMX01081935.1:0-14743 GCA_003401595.1 Venustaconcha ellipsiformis | reverse complement strand
ATGATGTTAATTCTGAGAGGGACCACACCAATAAACTTTATTTTAGTATGTTTTCATCTTTTTTAAAAAAATATATTTTTTCTTTCTATATTTTAATATTTATGATTTCATTTAATGTGTTTGTAAATAAGAAAAAAATATCAATAAAACTAGAGAGAGAGAAGGGGTAATGGGCTATCGCTGGATTCTTCGGAAGAATGCTTGATAATACAAAGCAGAATTAATAATTAATAGAAATAATACTCTCATACAGCTCAGATAATTTATAATTCATACTCTATAGAGATTCAAACACAGGTCCGTGGGTATGATAGGATTATATATACTAGAACAAACGCGTTATCTTCGAAACAAAGCAATAAAACATCACATAATTTGTAAGCTTATAAATTAAAACCTGCCAGTGTATGATGTGACGTCAGTTTTAAGTCGTTAGTGAATAGTAACGTCATCTTTTTCTATGTTATATGTGTTGAATGGTGGCAAATGAATCCGTCTTGGAACAGACTAATTAAAATTTCTAGATGCATAATTAGGAAACTTTAACACACACAAAATCTGACTTTATGCTGTTCGTAAACCTAAATCTGCCAAATATGGAGTCCGTAGATATATGAAAAATTTTAATGATGGTAGTGGGCAGAGCCTGCGGATGGTTTAACGCCGCGACAATAAGGTACCCATCGTACCTTGTAGATCATGAGTGATCACTGGAACGAAGTCCAGATTCTTGTAACAGAGGTTGCATTGGTCATGCGATTACGCCCATTGATGTGACAGTGGTCTATGACTTTCTTATCGTGGGGTACGAAATAATCTTCGCAGATGTAACAGCGAACCGCCGAATTGTGCTACCATTGTTGTTCTGGCGTGAGCGGAATCAGCGGCGCTTGATTTCTTTTATGTCAAAGATGCGATTGTACTCCGTCACAAACTACTCAAAGAACCAGATGACGCAATCAGAACCACGACGCTGTCGATACGGCGATGACAAACGTTCATCGGTACCAAAGCAGGTTTTGATTCTTACCGCGCACGGCACGTGCTGATGACAAGATCGATCTAGATTAGGTATAGGTCCCTCCACTTTTTCCAGTATCACCCCCTCCGAATCAAACACAATATGAAACGGCAGTACGTATTTTCTGTTGGTGATTTCAAACTGTAAAGTATTTTTCCATCGCTGTGCATATGAAAAACTTGCATTTCTTGACAGTACACCAACGCCACATGCTCGTCCAACTTTTAACTTCGTGAGAAACATTGCAGACATGTGTAGCAGAAATGCACCTTGTTATGAGCTTGGTGTACTGGGTCCGGTAGAGACAATTAAAATCCTTGATCCAGATGAAATGCAACTGACAGTAAAGTAAATTGATGCTGTGTGACCGATTTTGAAATCAGAAGCGGATACACCATGTAATCTTTTATCCGATCTTGTTTTCTTCTGAGCCAAAGATGTTGAGCGACATATGATTTTGTACTTCCTATTTTGGGACATCTTTGACTTCTGCTTAAACCCGTATATTAGCTATGTTGATGCTATCGTAATGCGATTTGTAGTTGGAGATGAGACACACATAATCTCCAGCAGGATACAACGCGGAGTGCACCACCCATACCAGGCAGCGCTGCAATCGTCACTGCGAGACAATTACCGTCTTTGATCTCTGCCAGACGATGGTTTTTATTCATGTTCTCTCCGCGTGAAATGAATGTTAAATGCGACACTAAGTTTGATGGCCGTTTGTGTTTGAAGTTCTCGATGGACGGTCAGTTTCAACAGTAGCTGTAGCAGTTTTTATCGACAACGCGTGCGAGTACGTTTTGAGGTTCGAGCACTGCCGCTCGCGTTTTTGGATACAATGTTGAATTTCCCCTGTAAGCACCTTGTACTCATAGCATAGTTGTTTCTCACACCGCTGTGGTGTAATGATCTCGGTCGATTTGAGGGTTAAATACGTCACGAGGTCTCTTCGAGGAAACTCTCTCAGCAGTTCATGGACCTGCATTATGCGCTCATCCAACGCAACGCAACATTCAACCTTGGGTAACGTGTTTGTCGCTGGGTGATTCCGAAGTAAATCTCTTCCAGACGACGGATCACCTCGTAACGTTTGATAGCTTTTAAACAGGCAGGTAACAGCGGTGCGAAAATAATAACGAAATGTAAAAATTTTAATTATCTGATGTCACGTGATCTGCTCACGCACGACCAATACTAGATCTTGCACAATCATGTGATCGAATATTATTGTAAATTAAAGTGTCTCACACTAGAAATTCAGGTGTTTTGAACTTTATTACTCACACTAAAAGGAGAATATGCCTCTCGATGATACCACATTATTGCTTGATTCTCGGTCGGTAAGTTCGACTGTGAGGTAAATTCCATACTTAAAGTTAAACCAGAATGCGTCGTACAAGATCACGCGTTGATCTCCGAGGAGATCTGGAACAGCTTCTTTTAAGTCACTGTGACCAACAAGCAACAAGCAGTTTTCGTACTGTATGACCTTAACATCACCGAGTCAGACAATCACGATCTTGTCTGGCGGTTACAATATTACCAACATCAGTCCTGGAACGCTGTGAATGACAACAACGAAAGACTCATATTATCTGCATGTATGTCGCAGGACACCATTGACGTAAGGCGTCTTCAGAAATGTGATCGTCTCCTAAACATAGCTCGGATAAGCTGTCTGCGTCATGAAACAACTCCCGAGAAGAGAACAACTCCACTCAGAATAGTGATGTATTAACGTATCAAACAGGACTAGACTGTCACGCACAGCGCGACGTAAACTCATGGGTTTTCTTCGATTCGACTGGCTTTACCTGGAATCGCTGAAACAACCGCTCTCATTTCACACAAAGATACAGAAGCTCCTAGTGACCGGAGCTGCATCCACAGCTGTAATAGCCGTTGGACAGAAAATCACCAGTAAAATCACAGGAACTGCACCTCTCGAGTTTTTAGCGACGCCAGTGCCCAAGCGTGAGACGAAGTCGTCCATGGAGACATTACGAACGCTCTATAAATACCACGAGTTCTCAGTCCAAGCAGATTTTATCTGACCTTGAAAGGAAAACTTACAATGTGTATGTGCCAGTAGCCGTTCGCGTCGTGCTTCTCGTATGAGAAGATCATGGTGACTGAAGTGCGCGCTGTTGTGATTTTAATCATTGTGCGATTTTGAAAAATGCTTTTGAATTTTTAAGGCCGATGAGATTTTAATCACCTAGTCTTAGTATAAACACCATGTACTCAACATTTACAGCCGATTACCTCAGGATGAACGGTGACTACTCGAGGATGATCGACTGAGGATGATCGACTTCTAGACGATTGAGTACGAGTACTTCTAGTACCTGGACACAAACATTACTAGCCTCAAAGCGAGCACCAATCGAAAAATCGAGACGCGTGTTGGTGATATGTACTTGCTTCAACACAAAGCCTACTTGGAGATCCGTGGAAAAAACCAGACCAATGCAGTTCCTGCACCAGATTATTTCTCCAATTATCAGATCACGCTGAAGATGGTCACTATTCAAGTCATCTCTACCAGATGACCAATCAAACCGTGTGAGAAATCAATGGCTGCATACCACAGGACAGCACAATCCTGAATCTGATCATGTTCAGCGATGACTATATTAGATCATGCGCCACCAGCATCTGGTGATACAAAGACTCCAACACGGTAGCCACAGTAAATAACTGGTTAAGAACTGCCCCGGAAATCATGCCACAGGCCGCTCTGGGTAACGACGCTAACGTAACCGTTGGCGAATTTCAATCATAAATTTTATTTACGGCGGACTCTTACCGATTCTAGTAATGAAAAATGCATGATGCTTTGTTTTGAGAAGTAGTTTTGGATTTTGCTGAGATTTCAGCACTGTGTTCAGAGGCGTCAAGCACACTCTGATCCTAGAAAGAGATTTTCTCACGCAGTACATGCACATTTCATCCGCTATTGCCAATGTTCATATCTTAATAACGTGGCTCGCATTGTAGATGCCCAAAATCACTCTGGCAAGATTCACCAAAAAGCTATACTTTGATCAGCACCGGTATGCGGAAGTTTTCAGCTACACAGCTGACCACGTAGTGAAGAGTGACTACCAATCCAGCAAGCGAGATACCCTATCACGTTTTCGTGGCGTTTCAAATATCAGCAAGGCGTGAAACCTGGAGGGAAACAATTATGTGTTGGACCATCTTATCTCTATTTCACGTGTGTGTCGATTCCAGGCAGCACCAAGACCGAGAACTCGAGTGTAATTTTCAACCATCACAAGAAATTACACTCGCACATACAATATGATGATGAAGGCTTTGCAGAAATAGCAGGACGTAGACACGGGTGCACAGGTGTCGTTGGAGGATTTCGCAGGGCTGTATCTTTCCATTTCAACGTGTCCAAGTATTTCGATCCCCTTAAATATATCTCAGCCGATGTTGAGAACCGGTGGACCATTGGTAATCTTGGTGGGGATTACGTTTGTTGCGCTTTGGTGACGTCAGACCGATTCATTACGCTGGACTTGCTTTACGGAAACACAAATGTGGTCGTCTAAGTGAAAAAGCGTAAAACACGTTTATACAGCATGTCACAATCACAGCGTCGCCCACGAGTCTCACAGGGCCACCAGAGACGACGTTCACAACTGCAGGGAGGTTCTATTGCTAGAGCAAGAGTTTCATTCATCAAAACGTTGTTTTTTTTTTCAAAATTGCTTAGTAGCGTGCTGTTTCCACTGGATCTCTCCTCGGCGTCAGAAGCATTCACTAAAACTGCACAGAAAGAGGTAATGAGAAATGGAGTTTATCGCAGCGGGACCTCTTGTCAGAAACACGCCATTGTAACATCCTTAAGAGGCTATGCCGCTCATAGTTATCCTAATATTAAACGTTAAAAATTAAAAGAATAGCATCTTTTGTAACATGAAAAGACATATTTTACACGCCAGTAGGATTAAAGCTGTCGTCTCGCCAGAAGAAAACATGGCTGATTCAGCACGTTTGATAAAACCAGTATCGATGAAGGTAAACTCGGCTGCATTCTCAGGACTGCATCAGCTCATGCTGACTCATGGCCAGGCTGCCTCAATCACTAAGCATGCCGCTGACAAATGGACTCGTACTGAACTGGCTGCGTCTCAGATTTTTTAGTGAATGTATTAGGTATAGCACAAGCATTAACTCGTGGTGTCGCAAGTTTGGAGTTAAAACGGGAAGCAAAAATCAAGTAGAGATGATGATAACAAATAATCTCTTCATGGTTACATTGTTCTGCGAGGTGCGTGGAGCTAGAAATCACAGATCGGCAAAGTGAAAATATCTTTGTCAGCGCCGCCGACATCGTCTTTGGTAGTAACTCCACTATAGTTATATCCTGGGTGGCACTGTCGGCATCCATAAACTTATCGGAAAACTTTCCAGACCCATCAGCGGATGGACGTTACCAGGACACAAGTATTTCGAACCATGGAACCCCTGGAATGCGACGAAAACGATCAGCCGCTTCCCACTCAGGAGTCGTATGACTGCGCTTAAGTCATTGCGCTGAAGCACAGTATTTGTTATTGAGATCAACCGAATGACAAGATGGGATGTGATAAGTTCATGCTGAGAGATCTGAAGGAGCTCAAACCAAGAAGTTTTAGGGAACGCGTGGTTTCACAGGGACTAGGCATAAGATAGGCATAGGCACGAAAGCGCCCAGTCTGACGCGATCAACGAAGGTGTTGGAATCAACGCCAGTGTGGGTAAGCATTATACGGGCAACAAAGTTACCAAATGGAAAGCACCTAGTATGATGCGGGTAACGAAGTTACCAGGTGTGAGCAGTGTCTAACAAGCATCAACGGTTGAGGAGCTGCACAAACAAGTGCGTAAGCGTTTTCCACGTGGAAGAATCATTGCTGTAACCGTCGACGACATCTGCTCGGTGGATCTCATCGACATGAGAGATTTCAGCTCACACAACAGTCATATAAAGTATCTGCTGACAGTCATGGATATACTTATAAAATACACATGAGAGGTTTTGTGGAAAACATAGAAAGAAACTATCGTTGAGGCATTGAATAAAGTGGTGGGTTTTCGCAGATCCCAAAATATGTGGATCAATCACGGCAACAAATTTTACAACAAAACCGACTCGGATTGGTTTTAAAAAAGTAACGCGAATTTGTACAGCACGCAAAATCATGTCATAAGCTGTTGTCGTGGAACGATTTAACAGGTCTCTGAAAAACCGCATTTGGAGGAGACTTGCCAGCGATAATACCAACCGATAATTAGTTCTCCTGCCAGAGATCGTGATGCAGTACAGTCCAACGAAACACAGAAGCATCAACATGACACCCACGAAAGCATCATTGGAAGACCGAAAACAGGAGGTGATCTGATTTTTTAGACATAAGTAAAAGGTCGGTGACATTGTGGGCATCAGCAGACAAAAACGCATGTTTGATAATGGATACACACCCGTCTTGACCGAGAAAGTATTTGTGGTGGATACAGTAAATAAAACGATGCCGGTCACGTACACGCTTAAAAACGTCACGGGAAAGCCCATCGATAGTTCTTTTTACGAGCAAGAATTGCAGAAAATCAGTCAGGACCTCTTCAGAATCGAAAAAGTCCTTTCATTTAAAGGCAAAAAAAGAATCTCACGTTCACTGGCTTGGTTTTTTAACACAAATTTAAATCGTGGATCCCGAAGTAATCTTATCGTACCTGTTGATAAAAGCACTTTTACCAGACACGGGCTTGCATTTCGCAGCCTGCTCTGGTAATCCCATCAACTCAAAAATACGCTTAAATACGTAATCAAACTTGATGAATTTCATGCGACCTGGAAGTGGAACACGCGTGACAATGTTCATCAATGATAAAATTGATCTCGCTGTGCCACAGTCAGGTTAAAACGCTTGAGTTTATTTCTGATGTGATACTGATTGCATCGCTGCATGGTTCACTGATGGCTGTAACACCTTCTCCTACACTGGTCATCTTCGTTTTCATCCTCCTCCTGAAAAAATATCGTCTCTGGAATATAACTAAGATTTTTATTAGCTATCGCTACAGCATCATTAAAACGTCTCAAAATATCATTGAGTGAGTCTTCGATGCTCTCATACAGCTTAAGGACGCTGATGTCCATTGCAATGGCCATGGCGATAGCTCTGACGCCAAACAAAAGCAAAGTCTCCTGAAATGAATTTTCCTGAAACTTTGTTTCCTTAAACGAAGATACCTGATCAACTGCTTACTGATAATAAGCGTATAATATGCACACCACATGGTCCAGACCCTCAGTGTTTTCTCATTAGAATGCGCTTGTCACAGAACTCACATTTTTTTTTACATTTTAAGAAACACAGTAGATTTCAAACCTTTATACAGAACTACAATACATCACATCATAGTTCAGATGGTCTAGATACCCCATCCTGTGAGATAAAAGGGTTCTCCTTCGTTTGGTTTAGAACCCACCCACCCATGCATCACCTCATAGTGTAAATGGTCCAGAGCCCTTATTCCACACAATCAAAGAAAACATGCAGGTCTAGTTATGTATATCGGTGAATGGCATTGCATACCAACATTCCATAATGCCATATATTCATGCTAGAAACGTGATCTCTTATACTTAACAACAACACCCACACCTCATCGCATAGTTTTATTCAGTGGAAAATGGATTCATTGTTACTTTACTGGTAAAAAAATACTATGACAGAAAGTCGATTGATAACTTTTGCAGTTTATAAGATTGCGTCCACGAACTTGTAATCTTTTTCTGGCCACATGTACACAGCTGGATTCAAGTCAATGAGCTAAAATAGTTCTAAAGGTCTCAGCGACAATAGATAAAGATATTAAAAAAGATATAAAATAATTATTTAAGCGACATGACGGCAATAAATTATAAGCAGAATTTAGAGAAACTTTGGAAACTTTACAGGAGGATATTTTTTAAATTCCATATACCAGCTTCAGAAACAGAATCTCTATAAAGAAAATCAGCAAATTATGTAGAAAAACATTTCATCAGCTGAACGGTTTACCATCTAAATTACAAATTTTTTCCAGAAATTACGACCACCTGTGTATGTTTTGAAGGTAACATAACATAAAACAATGTCTCGAATATATGGATTAATGGGACAACATCGATATCGAGTATACAACTTAAACAGCTTGAGAACTAGCTATCTATGTTTGTCATTTAAATTATGGAAGAAAATTTTTAAAAGATTACGTCAGAAGTTTTTTTTTATATTCTCCAGAAGAGCTAGATTGGAGATATAAAGAGTTGTATATTGTAACCTCCTCCAAAACGTGGATAAACATGGATGTTTTAATATATTTTTTTAAAAAAAAACAATTTTGTTTTTACGTTTTACAGATACAACAAGACAGGCTACCTATTTTGCATCCTGGACCTAAATGAATACGAGGATCGGATACATAATTGACACATATGCTGCAATGGTGTAAAACATTTCTAAGAGTGTCTGTACAGTTAAATGCACCATTTATAAGCATCATACTGCCCTTATAATATACATGATGTGCATTATTACAAAACTATTAATCGTTGGCTAAGATGTGGATTTTTGCGCTAATATACTTAACTGAAGCGTATAGAAAAAAATATGCCATAGATATAGATTTATTTGTTTTATTCTAAACAAAAGATTTATTATTTTTATTTTAAATTAGATATTTTTTACATTCTAAAGTAGATTTGTTTTCTATACTAAACAAAGATTTATTTTTTTTTAAACAAGGTGACCGTAGAGTATAATTAGAACGACCCATTTATTGTGAAAAAAGCATAGTCATTAACATTTTATTGATTTAATTAGAATATAATTACCTAATTCAAATCGAAGACGTTACAGATTGATTCGGAAGATATAACATTACAAAATACTTTCATCAGATGAGCTGTAAAATTGTACTAGGACAAAGATGCAATTAGGATGTAGTTTTAAATTCAATTTGTAAATAACTTAAGAACATTACAAACTCTTGAAACAGCTATTTTTCCCCGCTGAATTAACTAATTTTGATATTACATCTGTATTAATTAATGTTTACCATGTAGTCAGAGAATTCTGTGGGATCAAGAATTAACGACCCAATCTCTCATGAACAGGGAAATCATTACTTACCCTACTCTTGACTGAAGTTGAAATATGAATCCCTATTACAGCAAATCATGATTTTATTGTTGTGACCTTGTGCGGTCGTAAGTAATAACAAAACAGATCTCATTCACGTTGGGTTACTGAGTTCTCATATCAAAATCAAGGCAGGAGATTGCAATATCAAAATCAAATTGACTAGTGGACATGGATGTGGACCAGGAGGTGAACAGCAAGATCATGACGTTTTTACTGGCTCTTATGCTCTGTATTCATGTGGAAGTGTCTGCAATGGAAAAAAATCGTAAGTTGATTACTTAATAATTGAATTATAAAAAGCAATAATAGTTGAATGTCTCTCTAAACACGATTTTTTAAAACAATTTCAGTAGCAAGTCATAAAAACTATTAGTGTTAAATATATGTTTAATGCATACATCTGTCTCGGATATATGGATGGAAATATTTTCTGTTAGTGAAGTTTCCCGTCTAAAGTAAAATCGTGTTTCTTTATTATGCTGATTACGAACGTAGTATATTTTATTTTTTAACCCAATCATTAATTCAGCAGAGGTACCATGATATCCGCCCATGCATAAACATGTCCTGGGCAAGCTCACTTGCCCCGCATGCACTCGAACGCGCCCGCGCACGCACGCACGCACACACACGGTTGACCTGTACGAATTCATATTTAAATGAACTAATTTTCCTGCCATTTAGATATTGTCACATTTTTAATACGTTTTTTGCAGTCTTTGGGTATTGATTAGCAATTCATCCAAATGCAAATGAGATTTGGTATGCATGTTTATTGCAGATATCCCAGTCGGATTGGTAAGCATGTTTATATGCATTGCTGATGGCCTAGTTGGACTGTTATGCATTCTAAAATGCATATCAGATGGCCTAGTCGCATTGTTATATAAATTTGTTGCATTGCAGATGGCCTAGTCGGATTAAGATGCATGTTTGTATGCATTGTAGATGGCATATCAGCATTGTTATGCATTTTTATATGCATTGTAAATGGCCTGGATTGATTAGCATTTTAATATGCATTGCAGATGGCCGAAATAGATTGTTATGCACAGTGCCGTCTTAACAACATTTTAGGCTCTGGGCAAAGCAGTGCGCTGGGGCCCCCTACCAGCCTTACTATTTTAACAATATGGGCAGCATAATGCCCCTAGTAGCGTGAGGCCCTGGGCAACTGCCCATTGTGCCCATGCCTCAAGACGGCACTGGGTATGCATTTTTATATGCATGGTTGATGGCCTAGTGAGATTGATGTGCATTTTATATGCATTGTAGATAGATGACCAAGTTAGATATTTGTACTTAAACAATCTTCGCAAGTTGTCTTTTGTCTGCCATAGGTCCGAGTGCATTATGTTATAATGTTGTTCATCATGCCATTCATCATTCTGTCTATTCTTTCATATTGATTCCAGCACAATAACTTTATATAAAAATTATTTGGGTTAAACAGGATAAAAATCGATTTTTAGATTCAAAGGTCTGAATCATGGTGACTAAAAATTATAATACAACCAGGGCCTGCGTGTCGTTCCCATGATCAAAGCATTGCTGAAAAATACGAACCTGGCCCCAAGGTCAAAAGGTCGAACACGAATGAAATAGCTTCTTTAATATCATAAATTACCCTGCCAAATCTGGGTCTTTGCAGCTTGTTCGGAATGATCAGAAGAACAAACAAAATAGACCCTGAACTGCCAGCACATTAAACAATGTCAGATCTCGGTCTGTGTTGTTTGCAGTTGGACACTACTTATACGGTAAATCAATGCTAAAAACAAATGCTACATACCAGTGTATTTTATAATTAGCATGACAACATTGTGAAAGAGAATACACCTCGAAGTGAAAGAATCACAGCATTACAATATTTAAATAATAAATCGCAGAGTTAACTCATTCAGCGCATCCATATGTATGATATGATGAGTGTATAACATGATTGATGTGAGATGACGACCTTTAACGTCTTTGTCCACAGGTTAAATGTTATATCAGATATGGTAAAAAGTTGTTCACTTATGATGTGCAGTTACAGAAAAGCGAAGCTTAGTTAAACAAACACGTTTTAGGGTGGAGGGAACCAATTACATGTATTTGAAACATTCCCACCAAAGAAAACAAAAATCATTTGTCACCAGTTACATATATGCAAGTTCCTTAGTTTAATGAGAGTAAGGGTTATCAGCAGATCATTGTAAGTGGTCTCTATGAATGGGGCTTGTGGTACTTGAATTGTTGTATTATTTAACAGTGTCTTGCATTACTTTTAGGACTTGAAAACCGTTTGCATATCAGCGACATGTATCTAACTGCACTAAGTTTATAGACGTTAGGTCAGTATAGGGGAGTCCATTGTAAGATCTAGACCGGGCTGCGTGCTACACAATTTGGTGGCAGCGATATGATTATTTTTTCGTAAAGGTGCTGCAAACCCTGGGAAATCTTAAGAATAAATGAAAATGGGGCTATCACAGACAGTCTTGTTATTGATGGATGCACAAGAAAGAACTAATCATGAAATTCGGCGAGACCCCGGGAAAGAAATCAAGCTCCCCAAAGAAGGTTAAAATTTTCGGAAGAAAAAAAACTGAAACGACAGCTTGTAACGCCACAAACTTTCGTCGCTACCACACCACTGATGGACTTTCAAGGGTATTTTAGTACGTATGCCGGGATAATGTGTGATACAGGGTTAAGTGATATCCAGGAACTTAAGAGAAAAGTTGCGGAACTCAAACGTTACTAAAGTAATTGAAGGCAAAATCTGCAGGGAAAAACTGAACGAAGGTTTGATCTTGTTACAAGCTCGGATAAACAGGGCATTTAAAAGAGACTGTCCAAAAAGTAAGCCCAAACTGTCGGAAAACTAGGGTGGCCCACCCCCAGGGCTAGGGTCGGGACCGTGATTCCAGGCCTAGTTATATAACTGGTCAGGAAACGATGACAGATGCTGAGATGTACCTTCCGGGATCTGTACACGGAATGGGTGTCAACTTCTTATGATAGCAAAGGGGGCTTCTGTGAGAGGATGGCGCCGGAATATCGACCTTGGTTATATGAGGTTACTGGGAATGTTATGTGTGTAGATGAGAAACCACTAGAAGTAGTCGGAAAAAGAAAGTTTACCTTGTCGTTGGGAGGGAAACGTCACGAGCATTGCGTTATCGTTGCAACGATGGGCTTGACAGAAGGAGTGTTAATATTGCAACATTATGAAGCAAAATTGTTTTTGTGAATCACAGTTTGACTATTGGAGACACCATTTTATTATACTATGTGATTAAAGAAAATTCAAGGAAATGCGCTAGAGTTGTTTTATGAGACAATATTGATCCTTGCAAGGCACGATGAACATTCCTTGCAAATTACAAACAGTAGGGAATAACCACTCGTTCGGTTCGACCGGGATTGTGGAACCAGAGGAACGATTTATTGAAAATAAGCAACTTCTCTCAGGAAAATTACTTAATATGGCTACATCTAACGATGTTATTCCTCTATGGGTCATGATTGTTACCGACTAATCAAACGTTTTCCATGCTGGAACCATTATGGGTGTTTACGTATCGGTGGATGACGATGATGATGATGTTTCTGGAGATTTATTGGCTCAAGTGGAAACCATCAACATGCCTGAACACCTGAAAAAGTTATCTGAAGAAATGAAAAAGGGTCTTACATCAGCCCAATGCAAGAAAGTTGACCAACTTCTATGTACGTTCTCGGGTTTATTTGCTAAATCAAAAGATGACCTTGGCAGAACCAATAAAATACTTCACAAGATAAATATAAAGGATGCAAGACCAGTAAAACAAACGTTGCGTAGAATTCCGATTCAAGCAGGAGACGAAATTGAAAACCATGTTGAGAGTATGTTAACTCAAGGCATCATAGAGCCGTCATTAAGCCCCTGGACTTCACCCATAGTGCTGGTACGTAAGAAGGATGGAACGGCTCATTTTGTGTCGACTATAGAGCAGTAAATCAACTGACTGTAAGGATGCATATCCTCTACCGCGTATAGAAGACTCATTGGATCGACTTTCAGGTGTATCGTGTGTTTTATCCTTGATTTAATGAGTGAATTTTGGCAAGTTGAAATGGAAGAGCAAGATAAACTCAAAACAGTTTTTATAACACCAAATGGATTGTATCAGTTTAGTGTAATGCCTTTTGAATTGTGCAATTCAGGTTCCACTTTTGAAAGGTTGATGGAGACTATTTTAGCAGGTTTACAATGGAAAACGTGTCTTTTATATCTGGATGACATAATTATTTTCGGTAATACTCTCGACGAGGAGCTAAGCCGTATACAGGATGTGTTCACTCGATTGCAACAGGCAGGCCTTAAACTTAAACCCTCCATGTGTCACTTGTTTCCACACAAAGTGGCACTCTTAGGGCATATCGTGTCCAAAAAAGCAATTGAAACCTACCCTGAAAAAATCGAAGCAGTGAAATCTTGGACTACACCAACGAATGTTAATGAGCTTTGCACTTTCCTGGGACTTTGCTCCTATTATATGAGATTCATGAAAGACTTTTCATCAATCGTTGTTTATATAAACTGACGCAGTCAGGAAGGGTATTTAAATGGATTAAAGAATGCGGGGAAGTGTTCGAAATGCTAAAAGCTAAGTTAACAACAGCACCAATACTCACATATTCTGACTTGACAAAACAATTCATGTTGGATACTGATGCTAGTGAAAATGGAATCAGTGCTTTAATTTCCCAGGTTCACGAAGGTCGCAAAAAAAGTCGTGGCACATGGAAGTAGGACACTGTCAAAATCAAAACGATCCTATTGTGTGACACGAAAAGAATTACTTGCTGTAGTGTACTTTGTGAAATATTTTAAGTCATACTTGTATGGAAAACGACTTCTCATTCGGACTGAGCACAGTACGTTGCGTTGGCCATTGACGTTAAAGGTTTCAGATGCTCAACTGCCTAGATGACTTGAAATGCTGGCTCAGTATGACTTGGAAATCACGCACCGACCAGGTTTGCGTCATAGAAATGCGGATGCATTATCAAGAAAGCCATGCCGACAATGCGGGAGACAAATGAATGTTGAAAACATTGGAAACGAGGATGAGAAAAACGCACTACAAACAGTTGCTGTGAGTGCGTTATGTTCCAAAAAATAATAATAGTGGTACGTATACATTGGCAGATACGGTATCAAAGCTTCTTGAATCTCGTTGCGGTGATAATGATCTATACATATTTAGACAGTGGGTGACTGGCGGCTTAAGATCATGCTGGAATGAAGTATCAGGCCAAAGCAATCAAGTTAAAAGTTTATGGGCTCAATGGGACCAACTTTTGCTTTATGCGTGCTCGTTTACCTACCCAAACATTCAATGTTTGTCGTCGCCCTCCCTGCTGCTGTGTCTCTCAGCCAGTCATTTACAGATGGTACCAATAAATACTTATCTCTCTTGAGCATCTCATTATCAGGTGAAGCAACAACTGCGTCTTACCAGACCCAAATGGACCTATGATAATTGCTCTGATA
>QKMX01081809.1:0-10073 GCA_003401595.1 Venustaconcha ellipsiformis | reverse complement strand
TATATCATGTCTAACTTTATGCTGTATGTTTTGCTTCTAAAGCCTACCAATTTTCAGTTTGGCAGACTACAGCAATCAAGTTTTATTTTATATATTTTCAGTCTTCATTAAAGTTGTAAAATGTTGAAAGATTAAACAATCTTCTGGTTCGCTTTCTTAAAGTTCATCTTTTATAGATGTGTTATGGAATGCCAGATTTTCATTGTTGTACATATTCAGGTTTGTTATAGTTAAATATATCTTTTACTCGAGGAAGTTACTTTCAAAGGCGGTACTCGCCAAAAGATGCAGTTTATAATTTTTTATCATTTAATATCAACTCTGTGAGACTGAACTACCATAATATACATTTGTTTAAGAAACCTGCCTTCACTGAGTATCGTGTATGTTTAAAAAGAAGAGACCTTAACTTAAATAATCTAACGACATCTCCTTATATGTGCGATCCATAAGGTCACAAATGTGTAGGAAAGATACAAGTGTTAGGGTTAATGCAGCTGTTAGCTTATTTTCAGATGGAGTTGTCATTAACTAAATAATAAGTTAACAGTATATTGGATCATTTTACAAGATCCCAAATTAAACTTGGCAATGCAAACATGAAGTTTCTTAAGTGAAGTTTGCACAGTTTATTGTGTTTGTACTGTGCAAAACTGGAGCAGCGTAAATTATGTTCGCATATTTTTGAAATATAGATCTTTAATTGTATGTTGCCTTGTCTTTGTACAATTTCTAATTAAAACATGATGCCAAACTTGGAGCTGGTCTACTAAAGCTAGTTCAACCGATCTTCAACACAGGATATTCCAAAGAAAGTTAAGTGCTAATTTTAAACCGTGATAAGAGATGTATGTCTATGCCATGATTTTCATCATTTTCTGTCATAATGATAATTGATAAAATAACTTGTTTTTGTTGAGATATACGGACTGTAGAAACCGTATTACCGTCTTGACGACATAGTTTTCTTTGTTAGAAGGTTCATGCTCAATTTCCATGGCCAAATTCCTACTTCTTATATATTATATAGACTTTGCTGTAATTTCCTTTTGTTACCAGATTTAATTGCTTTTGTGTTTGTGTTTTCATTGGAGAAAATAAGCTCGAGTTATAATACTTTTATCACTTGACATGTCTAAGCCATTGCCAGTTGAAGATACCATAAGCTTAATGAGCACTTTATCGATAAACATCTATTTAGAAATATTTGGTTGATGACTCAGTGCAATTAAAGCATGAAATGAAAATGAAAAGTTGCTTTTGTATGAATAACTGAGAATAACTCAGATTGATACACTTGACTCTATGAAATTTTGCATGCCATACAAAAACAATAAAAAGTCTCGAAATAATTAATAAACACTTGACTAAAATCAGTGTTGATGCATCCAAATGTATAAATGACAAATTTCTTGTCATAAATTTAGTGACTTTTCCACACTAAAGTGATTTTTTATGATTCACCGTCTGGTACATGTACTGCTTTCATTTTCATGATGATATTTATGAGTAATCAATAATTAATAGTTAATAGTTCACTTCATGATATATTATATTATGGACATATTTACAAAAAGTTGTCAAAACTAAACAATACATTTTAATAGAATTTGGTAATATTTTCCATTTTGTAATGTTATAAAACAATTCCTGTTTGATTAAATCATAACTAATCTTCACTGTTTTCATACATAATATGCATCTGTGTGTTTTCATTCTCATATTTGAATTATACCCTCCATTTGTCAGTATGCAAATTGGAATTTAACACTTGTTTTTAGCATAATATTATTTTTAAGCAGAATCTGAGTTGTGTGCATGTTTTAAACATGTATGCATATAATAATTGTTATATTCATATACTTTGTACTTTGGCTTTGGCTACATGACTCGAAAGCACCTAGAAGCTATTCATTACTTTCAATTTTAACTGTCAGGTCTTACTAGATTACAGTAATGTAATTACGAGTTTGCAAAAATGCTGAATCGACTACCCTTGAAAAAAGATGTTTTACTAATTTATGAAAGTACGTTCTAAAATGGCAGTTAAAAAAAGTGTGAACTTGTTTGGAACTAACCCTGTAATATGTAGATGAAATTAAAAAACACACATGCTATCATATCATTTTGTCTATCAGAATTTCGTTGTTGTAGATAAAATATTGCCATTACTAAATACTCTAACACAGTGAAGCATTGAAATTGCTATATGAATCAACTAAAACCTTTATAACTGCCCACACGAGTGCCTATATTTTCAGTAAGGGGTTTTCTTAAAGTAGCCACTCTCAACAGTTAATTGGTAGGATTTCAAATTTATAGTTTTATTATTTTTCTATACTCATGTAGCAATATCGAGCATTTGCTAAATAATAACAGTAATCAAACGTAAAATGAAGTAAAGCAAAAATCATGCCTACGCAATTAAATCTAAACTATCACAGGTTGTTCTAAGATAATAAAAGATTAAAAACCATGATATAAATATGAATTAAGTGCTGTTCTATTATAATCTATTATTTATACAAATTATCATGGTCGTTAGGGTGCAGGACAAATTGACTTTGTTAATCACATAATAGCATCTAGCATTTAAGATAATGACTTTTTGTGGTTTTGCTTGTTTAGTAAATGTGGAGATTTTTATGGTGTCCTTCGACCCCCCCCCCCCCGAAACAAGAAACCTTAAATACTTGTCTACGATAAAACCAAAAGAGAAACAAAATTACAAGATATGTGGAAGCAGGAAATTTCTAGACTGACCAACAGCAAGAAGAAAGATATGATGACATTTTAAGTATGTTTTGCTTATATTGTTATCGGGTACATTTGTAGTTGGCTGAAATAAATTTATAGTTGGTACAATCAGAACCAATGAACTGAAACGGCAAACGCTGAATCAGTGCTCGAGTTCCGATAAAATAAAAATGGAGGGCGATCACGTATGTCGTGACTTTTAAACTGTTGCCGTGTCAACAGTTTCTTCTTGAATCAAAAACAATAATATTCCCGTTTGGAATTCTGAATAAATTTGGATAAATTTTCTTGTCCAACAATTCCTGTATGAACACTGGTATTTTCCAGGGAAATAATCAATAATGCCATAAAATAAAAATTCTACTCACACTGGTCACATGAAGACACCTTTAGTGTCAAAGATGGAAAGCCCAACTGGCTATTTCTTGTCAAGAAAACGGTTACACAGTATGTTATGATGCAAAACAAATTTCCATATGAGGAACACGTGGTCATTTACTAGAATAAGGTATATTTTTTTACATACCAATTATCACATAATCTAGATATGGTCTTAATGTCACTGAATTAAATGTACACTTAGAAAGAATAAAAATAAAAAGATCGTTTACTAGAACTCAGTGTGATTTCGGAAATAGTGTCAGAAACTCGATCAACTCTTTCAACTACTGGCAGTTTATCAGGACAAACAGAAATAAACTGAATTCTAACACAAACAACAAATCCAATTGACAAAGTTATAATTACAGTAACATGTAAAGGAATACAAAAAAAAAGAAATTGTAACTAACAAACAAATATTTAAATTATATGTACATAACACTCCCGCAACATTAAACGAAAAGGAAAGAATTATATATTAAAGTATTATTTTTACCATAGATTAATTATATGAGGGATATATTACGTAAGAAAAACAAAAATGGATTATACAAAACTTTATGAAATAATATTTCCATACACGGAAAAGTGCGTCTGCTATTAGATTGTCTTTTCAATTGATGTGTTAATATTTTAGTCCTGGAAGAACAAACTCCACCTTAATGATCTCTGATTTTTGTTTTTATCTTGTCGATAAAAGTGAGGTGTTGTGATCCGTAATTACAATAATTGGAGAAGGAACTTAACTAATGTAAACTTTAAAATGTTGTAATGTCAATGTCACAGCCAAATATTCCTTCTAGATTATTGAGTAATTTCATTGGGTGCTTATTGAAAATCTTCTTTAAAAAAATAGCATTCTGGATGATCAACACCATTTCTATCTTCTTGAATCAATATTGCTCCAACCCCATATCACTTTGTTATGTGTCTAGGCTTGTACAAAAGTAACAAAAAAAATATGAAGGCATCAAGCTTTTTAAAATTTAAGAAATAATTTGTTTTCCTATGAAAAAATTAAAAATATAAAACAGGACTTATGGTTTATGAAAATCATTCAAAATTAATCCTATAATCAATCGATAAAAGTCCTGAAAAAAGTCCTAAGTGAATCACAGTTCGAATCCTGATGAAGTTCCGAGATGGAAGGCAATGATATCTTCTCTAACTTGTTTTGTGTGGCCATGTCATTATTTCTTTGTTTAATCTCCAAGAATAATAATCTAGCTTTAGATTTCCGACTAATTTCCAATAAATGACTTTCTCCAAGAATTTGAAAGATCACAAGTTGTTTTAAGGGAAAATAACGTATCAACAAGTAAAAATAGAAAAAAGAAAAATTTAAATCAAACCGCAACATAAATAACTTTCAACTTCAAATGCATCAATTACGACTGAGAAAAATTTTCACTATGACCTAAGTTTGTAGCCTAAATAAGATGCAGTTCAGACTCTTGTGATGGATTACATGATCATTACGTCCAAACAACGCAATAAAGTTTACAAGTTTATGATCACCAAGACCAGATATGATCTTGATTAATTTTTTTTTCACTGTGAATGAATTAAAGAATAAAAAAGCTGTTTTCCAGAAAGTTAATTTAGGTCAAAGATAGATACAGTGTAAAGAGGTTACTGCTTGCTTATCAGGATAAAAAGAAAAAACTGAATTTTCTGGAAAATGTCAGATCCAATGAATACATTTATAGTTATAATAATATGTAATGGAATAAAATAAAAGTATAAAAGTGAAACTTACAAACAATTTAATTACGTATACGTCAAACTTCTCCTCATAAAGAAAAGACATATTTATATAAGAAAGCTTTATTTTTACCATTTGTTCATTATAAATGAGACAAAAGAGTTACATGAGAATTGTTATGAAATATACAATGTGTACATGAAATAATAATTATATACACGGGAAAGTGCATTTGCTAATTAATTGCCTTTTCCTTTAAAATACCTGCTTTCAATATTATATACCTGTAACAACGAACTCTATCTTAATACGCTTTTATTTTTATTTCTCATCCTCTAGATGTTAGTGAGGGGGTTGTGATCACTAAAAGCAACAACTGGACAAGGAGCTGAACTAATGTAAACTTAAAAACGATGTAATGCCATTATCAAGGCCAAATATTCCTTTTTTACTGTTGAGCAATTCGTTTGGTGTTTATTTAATTTCTTAGAAAAAATAGCAAACTGGATCATTAACACCATCGCTATCTACTTGCATTAATAATCCTTTAATTTATTTTGATCAGAGTACTATTATAATTTAACGCGTTCATTTGTTCTATGCTTTGAAATTTCGTAATGCCCAATATGTAGAAAATTTTGCAAATTGAGCAAGAGACAAGGAACTATGTTACCACACTCAAAGTTCTATCTACTAAAGTTCTGTGATACCATAATTTCACATTCAACTTGAACTGCCGAATGACAAATTCAAGCTTAACTAGGTGGAAAATTCCTGACATAAAAGTTTACCCTTACTCAATTGGACAGATTTGGGAAGGCAATATTGAGTAAAGAATACTTGATCAAAGTTTTTATTATTGTTTTAGTATTTACATTCTTCAAAGGAATTGCCTTTGTTGATGCAAACTTAATGGTCAACGCGTATTGGTTGCCGGACTTAGGTAAGGGACCAACACAATCGATCATTATTCTGCTAAATGGTTCGACAAATGCAGGAATAGATTGCAGATGAGCTTCACATATCTTCTGATTGGATTTTCCTACAATTGGTGAAGTATGACTAAACTTATAGTATGTACAAATATCAAGTTTTTTTGACAAACAAAAGTGATTCAAGATCTTGGGATAAGTCTTAATAAATCCAAAATAAATAGCCAAATGAGTTTGTTTCGTGTTCAAAACTAAGTATTTCCTGTTTGTAAGATTTTTTGATTTTTTGGAACTCCAATCTCATAGTCCTCTGACTACCCGTTACAAGTAGCTAGTTCGGTACGTCTCAACTTTCTCAGGAATTACATTTTTAACAAAATAACTGATAGGTACTTTAGTAGCTTCATTTTCACTAATTTCCCTCTCAAACAAACATATTTGATGATATATGTAATGCTCGATGATAAAACAACTAATAGTTTTTAGATTCGAAACGCTTACTAATAACTCAAGTAAACGGGAAAGCACAAAAATCTATACAAGTATGAATTTGGAAATTTCTCTTTTGTGTTCATAATGTGCTTAGAGAAGAATTAATTTAAGTATCTATGGGTGTATGTTAGCCTTCAATTGCCATCAACTGTTGTCTTGACGTCCTTGGAACTTGGTAACAAAGCCTACTGGTAGGTGTAGGAAACACTCGCTGTGAATAAATTTATCAATAATTTGTACGACTTAAACCCGTACCTAAAAGATGTTGATTGCAACGCCTGATAGACCGTTTCTACTTAGGAATATGTTCCAATAGAAGCGAAATTCATTTAAAGAATTCTTTTAACCGATTTCCAGAAATTGGAGCTACATAAAGTGAGAGGGCAAGAGTACAACACCTACCGCAAGATTATATCTTATACATGTAGGCCAATACGTCTCCTCTTTAACGAGTTTTGACAGGGACCTTTCTACAACATTTTATCTCCAGGTGACAGTGTGGAGCTAAATAAAGAAGACCTGACGAATCGGATCAAGAGGAACCGGGGAGAAAAAGTGCACCGGGAATGAAAAGACGCACCATTTGGAACTAATGAAAACTGTAATTATTGAACCTGTTATTAGAACATACTTATTTCAACGCCTCTTAGACAACAGCTGGTTAGGGATCACTTCAAAATGTAGGAAATGTTTGATGAAAATTCTTAGACCCGTTTCTTGGAATTTTGAGATTAATATATGATTGTTGTAACAAAGTCCATTAGCGGATTACCTCTTCAGTCCATATCTGGTTCCTTAAAGTTCAACACTAATGATTTTGACATTTATTAGTGTAGGATATCTTCTATACTAAGATATATTCGACTCGCAAAAGCATTTCTGACGGAGTTTGCAGACACACTTTGCGATGTTTGAACCCTAAGAGAATTTATATTTTAAATCCTCTTAGGCAGAGAGACTGGACCTAAGAGTCCGTTCGCAAAAATAAATATTCCTACAAAGGCTTGAAGATAAGGTTCATAAGGCTAAACCGTCGTCTCTCCAGTTTGGTTAGCTTATTTTTGTTATTACAAAGACTACTAAAAGTATTTTACCTGCACTGGATAAAACCGCTGAAGCAACTGGAAAAAGTGGATAGGCAAACTAAGAAAACGAAAAGGATTTTGCAATAACGTCTACTGGGAAATATCAGAAAATTAATCCACGGCGAGTAAATATTGTTGCAGATGGTGTACAGAGATCAGAATCGTCGACATCATCTTTTGATAGATTTAGTTTCAAATACAATGATAAATTTTTCTTCATTATGATTTAGTAAGACAATTATGCGCAAACATTAAAATATCATATTTATGGGATTATAATGTTATACAATATACATAACCTATCATTAAGTTTTTTTCTGTTACTGTTAAGTTAATTTTTTCAGAATCGACCCTGCGTCACAATATTAACATAATAGGCGTTATAACCCAACTAACATTTTCTACCTGCTGCGACTATTTCTCTATAATTTAATACATGCAGTAATTTAATAATTATTAATATATTAAATTTTTGATGATGTTTTATATTGGGAGATTTCGCTTCGCTAGTCATTATTATTTATAATTAACTAAAAATTTATTATAATATGGTTTTAATAAAGAGACTTGCTCATATATATGCGGGAGATTTCATCGCCAGCGACAAGGTCGCCTATGATAGAATCACCAGTGACAAAGACGCCAACGACAAATTTATACCAAAATAAGATAAATTTGCTGCTTAAAACGAAGATGATATTTTGTATAACACTGAAGATAAAAATGAAGTAGTTGACGTTGTTAACAGAAGAAAATTACAGCAGACCGAAACCTGGACGCTATATCGTTAAATATCATAACGCTAAAAAGATAATAAAAATTAATTTTAATAATACAGAGCAAAAAATATTTTGGCGATGTACGTAATTTTAAAATAATCAGTAATCAAAGAAAAATAAAATGTTTGCTAAAATATCTAATTTAATGTCAGCTAATAATGCAAGAAATTTACATTTTAATTTCACTGTGTAGTAAGGTTAAATGTAAATATGTATTTATGAATTACTAAAGCACATTTATAATAAAATTGTTAGATCAAGATCGACTTAGTTGGTACCGAGCTATTATTTACCGCTAAATCTTCGACATTTAACTAAACTTTTGTTGCCGGGTTTTCTAATAACTTTTTCCAATAACAAATATATCTAGAGAGATTTTGTACAGTTCTTGTTAAAAAAAATCCTACCATTAATAGGTTCACGTAATAAATCTGTCAACGAGTATATAACTTTTATTGTTTAAAGTACTTTTTTAACAACAAATACTTCTTCGCTGCAGTCATGGTTAAATCCTTTCTCAAATTATATTTATCAGATAAATTCTAACTCAATCACCAACTTTAAATTTATGTCATAATGCATGTTTTGGTTTGCTAACATCAGATTTTTAATTGCTTCGTTTGGAGATATTTCCTCCGACATTTCCATTGATCTCTTTCGTGTTATTATATTCGTCAACAATTTTCTGTAAATTGTCAATATATGTATTTGTGTCTTATCTGTCAAATATTAATGAAATATTTCGTTTGGTGGACGATTATGTCGATCGACCACAACGATTTTACCTTAATTTCCAATGACATTTTTATATTATTTGGTTTCAAAAACTGCTGACTTTTTATCAAAAAACCTGCTCCATGATAAATCCAGATTATATTTGATTTTCTTTCTGTACTTCTTATTTTTTTAACAAATCACTTATCGACGTTCTTGTTTTATCTGAAACAATTACACTAAAGCATATTTACTAAAAACATCTGCAGCATAAAAAATATATACTGTTATCATTAATTTCAGCTAGATTTGACACATCAANTAAATCTATCGCCCAGATATCGTCAACGGCATTTGTTACAACTTTACGTCGCATGAACCTATTTTAGGTTGGTGTAGTTCTGACGCCAGATCATAATATATAATTCTTGTCCGAGTCCTAATTTATATTTTGCTCCAATAAAAACCCTGATCCAACTTCCAGTAAACATGTTCTTGCTTATTTACAGGTTTCATACTACTAAGTTCGTCTAACATAACTTTACTTTCTCGTGCTTTTCCTGTTCCTTGTCTCGGTCGTGTCGCATCGCTATTATATCAATCTGATTTTGAGGCTATTGTCATAGCAGCGTAGTATCGTCCTCGTCAAGTTGCTTATCAAACGAATGTTATGGTCCAGTACATTTATGGGCTGCATATGTCCAGTCTCCCTTTGGTGTTAGCAACTTACCAATTAATGTGTGTATATCTATACGTGTTCCAATTTTTTATCTGTTGTTGCATTTCTGGCAGTACGTGATAATTTTATTTTGCTCAAGACAAAAAATAACTCTCATAATCGAACTTGCATATCATTATTAATTAGTCATCTAACTAAAATAACTACCCTGACTGGGGAACCTATTCTAAACAACTTCATAGTTTGTGTTGGAGATTGTTAGGAAAAGGTACATTTCTTTTTATTCAGTTTGCATGAATAATTGTTTTCAGCACTATTCTATTTTTTTTTTTGTTTTGTCTGTTTTTATCTTTTTGTTTTAGTTTTACAGGTAAGACAATATGTTGACATTATATCAATAAGTTTATACAAACTTAATTGTAATCTCAGGATTGTTAGCATATGGTGGTTTTAGTTGCAAATTAAACTTACTGAATTGAAAAAAATAAAAATCTCGAATTTTTCTCATCTGTTTAATGAACATTATACAATAGTATCCACAAGCCGAAG
>QKMX01081722.1:0-12561 GCA_003401595.1 Venustaconcha ellipsiformis | reverse complement strand
AGCTTGAAAGGAAAAAGGCTCTCATTGAGAAGGAAAAAAATCTATTGCTCATTGAGCCAAAAAAGTCAGTGGTGACAAAACGGAAGGCTAAGGAAATCTTTGCCAAAGCCGCTAAAAGATATCGACTGGCCTATCAACAGGCTCTGTCCAGTGGAGAAAAGACAAGTGAATGTAGGGGATTATTTTTGTATATAGTTGATGTACTTTGGTCTTTATTTTAAAGATTTGTTGTGAAAAAATAGCAGTGTAATATGTTTGCTGCAAAAATTTACAAATTATTGTGACTTAATTANGATGTGAACATTGACATGCACATGTGACCATAATTATTGTGAAATTATTCAAGTCAAGTTGAACATTTCTGGTAAATTTGTTTGTTTTTCAAAATGATTATTTTGTTTTATATTATGACCATAAGTTGCACCAGAAGCAATTTTTTTATGATTGTAAAATGCATTTTTGGCCGGGGGGGGGGGCCTTCAGACCTCTGGACCTCCGGATCGGGGTCGCTGCCCCTCGAGACCCCGTAGGGGAAGGACCCCCAAACCCACCTTTAAAAAATTTTCAGCTTTTATTTTAATGGGAGACCAAAATCAGCATTGCCACTCGATATTGTGGTTCTCTCAGAGCAATATTTGATGACAATTATAAGCCGACCAATCGCATGCAACCTATTTGAAAAACACAACGATACCGCATTGTATCAAAAACTGCATAAAAAAGAAAGTTTTGATAAACTGAAGCTGTTTTGTTGAACAGAAAAAAAATGCCAATAAATATCAGAGCCGAATTAAGGCCGTAGGAACACAGGTATACACTTTTTAGTAACGTCGTGTTTGTAGGCTCTAGTTATTCACATTTCAGTAAAATTGTGTTTGGTTGGCCCTAGGCACAGCGCGTACTGTGCTTCTTGGATAATACAGTCCAGTCAGTCATGATCTAGTACTTTCCGCATTTGAAACCAGGAATATCAATTAAAAAATCACATAGACAGAACGACCTTCTGATATAAATTCTAATTGTTTTTTTTTTTCTCTCTACTACCATGGTTTGAGTTTTCTCGACTTATTAGTTTACTCAATCTTATGAAAGTAAGGTGCTACTGAAATATAGTTTTCTATCTAGTCGAACAATGCGATGAAAATATTTTAGAAAAATACATTAATAAATATATTTAAATATATTTTCAGGCTGGGATTGAAACCGAAAACTTAAGGATAGCACTAGAACCAGAAACAGCGTCCATTTTCTGCCGCCTTCTCCCAGTAGAGAAGATGGTCGAAGGAGGAGGAATGACTTCTTTGAAGCCTGGCTCAATATATATGGTGTTGGACGCAGGAGGTTAATTAATCTCTTCGTTATTTTTATGACTAATTTTGTGTTGCACTCTATTGTGGTGTATTCAATAAAATTATTATCCACAACCTAAACTACTATTTTATAAAAAGCTGTATAATCTTTACTAATCTGTTATTTAATTCGTCAAAGTCGGGTTAGAAGATGACTTCTTATGGACATATTCTCATAATTGGATTGCGACTACCGTACTTGTATCCAATGGAACGAAGATGAAATATTTATAAATAATACCATATAGCACAGAATAAATATGTAACACAAGTTTTACAGTGATTAATCTTAATGCATCTTCCATAGGTGGAACCATAGACATCACTGTTCACGAAGTTTTGTCTGATGGAAAACTAAAAGAACTCCAAAAAGCCAGTGGTGGAGCATGGGGAGGAACTCAAGTAGACGAAGCCTATAAGCAATTTTTAATTAGCCTGGTTGGAAATCCAGTCTTTCAGCGTTTCCAGCTTGAGAACAAGGAAGACTATCTGGACATGTTTAGAGACTTTGAGGTAAAGAAGAGAGATATTGCTCCGGACAACGATAATAAAGTTACAATCCGATTACCATCCTCGTTGAAAGAAATCTTTCAGGATGAAACTGGTGAAGATCTTCACACAGCCATTTTGCAGACAAGATATGCCAACGAAATGTCCTTGACAGGAGACAAACTTCGTATAAATGCCTCAGTAATAAAAAGGCTCTTTTCTAATGCCATTGAAAGCACTGTATCCCATGTGAAGGAGCTAATGAAAGAGAGGACCGTCCACGGTTTATCCAGCATTCTGATGGTCGGAGGGTTTTCTGAGTCAAAAATGCTTCAACATGCCATTCGTTCCAACTTCCCCAACGTAAAGGTCATTATACCGCATGAGGCAGGTTTAGTGGTCCTAAAGGGTGCGGTAGTTTTTGGTCATGTTCCGTCTTCTGTTGCACAGCGCGTCTGTAAATACACATATGGAGTTGGCACGACTCTTCCGTTCGACAATGAAAACCATGACATAACTAAGCGAATAGAATGCGAAGATGGACCACGTTGTGGTGACATATTTGATAAGTATGTTGAAATAGGCCAAACTGTCGCATTAAACGAGGCTACTAAAGAACAATCGTACGTACCGACAACAGAAAATCAAAGTAGCGTTGGATTTTCAATATACGCCTCAACCCAAAAGTCTCCAAAGTACGTGACAGATAACGGATGTATGAAACTTGGGTATGTCCTTATTAATATTCTTGATAAAAGTGTGCCAAGGGACCAGAGAAGTTTTCTTTTCTCAATGACTTTTGGAGGTACCGAAATTGAAGTGGCAGCAAGGGAGAAACGAACAGGAAATGTTACGAAGGCCACTGTGAATTTTCTTGGGTAGAGAAATTCAAAAGTAATTGATGCATCTTCAATAAACGTCAAATCGTTTTAGGTTTTGAGGTTGATTTTTGGACTAGTCTTAATCGACAACAATCTGAATGCCAGAAAGCTTTAATTGTCAACGACTTTTGGTCAACTAATTATAGAAGGAATCCAAAGTATAATTTAATGTAAATATTAAAAGGAAGGAAGATAAAACTTAGTATATCTTACGTCGGAAGTTGTAGCCTCTGTCGGAATACGTATTATGTACCTTTCGTCGTTGTCATTTTACATCACATTTGGTTGCTTGCTGCACTGGGCGTTGGTTTATTCTACAACATTTAAAAGTTTTGCGATTAATGTGTGGAGAGTGTGATTAATTATAATTCAGAGGTTCAACATATACAAATGCCACATTTACACTCGTTACAAATTGCTAACACCATATAGACCCAAATCTGCAGCTGGATACTTATCTCCGTCTTAAAATAGTGAATTTTAAATATATACTTTCAGTTCGAATATTATAAAGCTTTAAAATCTTCAGGTATGATACGAGGAAAACCATTCCAATAGTTTGAAATTGTTTGCGATTTTTACAAAAGTATTCGGTGAGAAGAATTTGAGAGAGTGACCATTATTTGTATAATTCATATCCACCTGAAAATCACAATCAATGAAAATAACGAGGAGAGCTTTAACTGGAAAGCATAATTTCAAAAATGCATACTTTTTCTTATATTGTCAAGTCGAAAACTGAAAAAATCTGATTTTCTTGTAAGTGGATTTTATTGGTTGAAAATAACAATATTACATCTTCATTAGCCAAGGTTCCGATATGCTAACCTATCTACACCTTGGAGGTTCGATCAGCTATTTCAGTGCTCCAGGCCTGTGAATTTCATTGGATACAGTGTTAAGCTACCCATCCAATTGAAATCATGTTATTCAAATTTAAACACTGTTCTAATGTGATTGATGAAAGGGGAGAGCACATGTGGAATGGACTCATTAATTGGCAATTTTCCACTGCCTGTTCTTGTTTGCATAAAGACATTCATTCCCTCAAATGCACCTGTAATGGCTTCACTCAGGTATGCAGTCATACGTTCCTTGTTAAACTTGCAAAGTATTCTTTTGCAGTCAATGGCCTGCAACGTTTTCACCTGTTGTATAATGCACTCCTATTACATGCTGTTGGTTTTATTAAGGGAGGGAACTCGTGAAATCCAACAGATGTCTCTAGTACAAATCATTTAAATATCTGATCGATCCGACAAGGTGTAGATGGGTTAGCAAATCGAAATCTTTGGTTGCAAATATGATTATATTATCACTACAGGCTACGTGATACGTATTTGTATCACATAATGAAAACGTGTGTGTTTTGACTGGTCTAGAAAAGCGGATATAGTACATAAATGCGCATTGTTGCGGGCTTTAAACCAGGACATAATTACATTTTAGTTTTGCCTTTTTTTGAGAATTAATTGCAACAAAGTTCCATGAAAAATTTCGTCAGGTTATCTGAAGATATTTGTAAACATAAATGAATTGATTCTTTCAAATAACTTGTATATACACTTCTAAAAGAAAATACAATTTCATCAAATAATGCTTAAAATTGTTTTTCAATATGTCAGTTTTTTTCTAAATTGTTAGTAATCAAAATGAAATATTTGTCAATCTAATAAATTTACAAATCAAGAAAGTATGAACACATACATTCTATCATAATTAATTCAATATAACAGACCAAAGCGGTATATTCTTTATTTATGAAAGGAAAAGAATGAAAATACAACATTATCTTTATCATTGTAAAGCAATTACTCGTAGAATACAGTCTGTAATAGCGAAATTTGGAAATATAATGGCAATTTATCGAAAATTGTTGAAATAATATTTAACGTGAAGAATTTTGCCGATGTCTGTGTATAGTTGTTCACACTTCAGGAACGGTATTTTATTTATTGGATAAAATATTATCCGTATAAATCATCCGTTGAACAGCTATTTTTTAATCTTGATTTTTTTATATTTTTTATACATCCTTCTGATATATCAGCGACGTTGCTCGGAATATACAACATTGGTAAGATGTAAAAGCAATTTTCAGTTCAAGTCCTTTAAAATGTACAAATATATGAATCATTTGTATTTTCTTTGCTAACTGATTTGTCCGGCACAAGTACAATTTGCGTATTACAATCGGTGATAAAAAGTCTGACGGCTTAAATCTTCTTTTTTGCATTATAGAAGTGGAGATCGCAATTTTCGATACATTTTAGCTTTCCTTGTTTCAATTTTAAAATTGTAATAGAAAACTGCAGATGCATATACACGGACATTTACTTTTTGTTTCATTTTAAAAATGAAATTTATATTTATTGTTAACGTTTACTTTTCTGCCACTTATAAATTGTATGTGTACATTAATTCAGTTTTATGTGTACGTTTGAAATTCAAAAGACAAATATACTCGGATCAATCCATATTATGCCTTTGTTCGTTGGTTTTGCTTCCTTTCTTTTTTCTGCGTCTTCTATGCTTTACATTATTGATTCCAGAAAGCATTTGATATGTCCAATTTTTTATATAGATATCAAACACTAATTTTTGTGGCTTATCCACATAGAATGTAATACATGGTCTTTATTGTTCCATGTATTGAATATTATATCCAATTCAGATGAACAAGAAAAGACTGATTTATTTAACAAATTTATGAAAAAAAATTAGGAGTGTCTTCTTAAATTTTGGCAGCAATGGTTTGTAAATAAAATAGCTTTTATGTAGAGATCTGCAAACAATTTGGAAAAATAAAATAATTTTGTTTTCTATCTTACTACAGTAGCACACTTTTATCTAAATAATAGAGGAAACCGAGAAATGAGCTTGTCGCCTTGTTATGATGCACTGGACGATATCAGTGGCCCGAATTCCAACTTTTCTGGCGTCTTTAAGCTTGATACGTGTTGTAATAATGGTGCTTTGCATGTGATTAAGGTGTCGTTCCTGCTACTGTCAATGGGTATTATTAAATTTTGGTGCCCATAAATAATTGAATAAATATAGGAAAAGCTAAACGGTGTTTAGTGGTAAACAAATAAAGATACTTGTTTGCGCTGCAGTACCCATAGATCTTTAGCTGATCATTACAAAAAGAAGACCACGTGTACGATATCAAAAAAGTTGGGAAACTATGAAACTTCTATCTCGCAAGAGAAGATCAACATTTGTAGACTATTTTACTTCGAAATTGTATTAGTTATCTAATTCCAATCGGTCTTTGAAATATACAGATACTAACAACTGTAGCCTTTCCGCTAATGCCAGTCACCACTCTCCCAGGCACTACACTAGCCATCTTTTGGTACATTTGGAAAACCATCCGCTGACAATGAGTGACTCGGAGACTAGAACCGTTGAACTACCAACCAATTGTATTTAATATTACCTTGCGAGAGTTCTCTGGATATGTTTCTTAATAACACCATATATTGTTTCAAAGTTAATTTACCCCAATCAATGCAACTGGATGGAGAGCTCATTCAGAAACAGCAATCATCTTAAAACCGATGGTGGTTCCAGGATTTCATTTGGTAGAAAACATTCATCCTACTCAAGTCATCAGTCTCAAGGAAGGTCTAAAAGCTTTCATCAAGTCAAGCAAAGTTGGAGAAACTGATATTGGATATTATGAACAAACATCCATCTGCATCAAATCATCAACTGAACACTTATACTGGGATTATGTTTACGGGATATTATTTTAATACATGACAACTCGTCGATACGACTTCTGCTATGCTTAACAATCACTTTGGCAAGTCATGTTTGTCGTCGTCTTAAAATGAATTTTTCTGACGGCAAGACCTTTGTCGTTATCATTTGCCCTTTGTGTTTGCTCTACTAGGTGGATGCCTTGCGATCTCTCGGTGTCTCTCTCTTTCAAATGAAATACATTCACAACAACGATCGATTCCCGAAGTATTTTCGTTACCAGTTGAAACTAAACGAAGGACTGATTTGATGCGTGTGAATTCTGATGTCGTCAAGTACAAGGTCGTGTGGAACACAGCCACTCCCTTGCTGAGAGTTGTTCCTTTCAAAGTGGATTCTGAAATAGCTACTTGCGGTGACGGAAAAACACATATCACGTTAATATCGAATTGGTATATAATACTTTGATATTGTTAATATTAGTATAAAAAGGAGAGTTTGGACTAATATGCAACATTTTCGAAAGGGACACAACACTGAATTGTAGCAGATGTATCATGTGAACCAAGGAGTCGCTCTACAACGAGGACATGGTTTAGGAGAAATGTTAAAATCAGCTTTTAGCACAGTAGCATCCATTTTAAAACCGACGGTTGTTCGAGAATTTCATGCTTTAAATGACGCAACTTTGACGCACAGAAACGAATTTCTGCAAAATGGTCTCGTCGACAGAAAAGGCCCTAATGGTCCCTTCATGAAAACAAAAGAAATGCGCTGCTTCAAACTTATAAAGATCACTCCTGGCCAAAGTACTACTTCCTCCCTGACAGTGCAATTAGATGGCAAAGAGAGACGCAGAGAACCATCTAGACTTTATAGTTCAGGAAAAGATTATATAAAGAAGAGCAACAATGAGAGAATTCAACGTTTTTGATTGCTTACTGATAATGATGCACCGAGATCCTTTCGAAAGTTTCAAATCAGAACATGGTCCTTTTGCCACGCCATCGAAGATGATGACGATGCAAGAGTCCCGATGGGTAGAATGACATTCTGTACTGCCTCTGACCACTTCAGCACATATTGAATTTGAAACCAAATGCCAATTCTAAGATTAAATACTCGTACCTGTGAAGAAGTAAAACTTACAGTCAGGATGTCATGATTGCCAAAACAAGAACAGTAATTAGTCTCCCGTTTTATTCGTGAATAAAAAAACAACAACAAAATAAAATAACGCAGGCCTACCTCAGAGAACATGCGTTGCCGCCATTGACTTATCTGAAAACGAAACACATCGACTACCCTTATATCTACTTTCTTGACATACATTTTCAAGGAAAACGTCGGGCGTGGACTGGTAATTTATAATTACCTGTGACATAAAACGAAATTGGGGAACTTCATTACCTTCTGATGCATTTTGTTAACATCTTGGAATCCAGTCACTTATACTAAAAACTAGTTTTCTCATCGAAAACCTAAAGACGTTCAAGCCGATATCATCAACACAGGACGACAGTCATCGCCCAGGAAACCACTGGGAAGCCGTCTATTCTTCCAACAACCAAAATGTGGAATATTTTGATTCATAAGATCTATCTGCTTTGAAAGACGAAATTATTGACTTTATAAGAAAAAATGCTGTATCAACTCAATTTGATAATGTGAGATTACAAGGATCGGTTTCCATTGTGTACGGACAATGTTGAGAGCAGTTTCTTCATAACGCAGTTTTGTATTTCTCTTAGAATATATCTTGATTTGGTGCAAATGTGATTTTTCTAGAAATTATGATAGAAGAGTAAGTTGGGTTTGAAAACATTATAGCTATATATTTTCTTTGGTTTTATTTTGTGTATGGCATTTTGAATATTGTGGGTCAGTCAGTGTGTATTAAAGTCATTTGCAAAGACATAGGATACTTCAGATTGCAGAATTGATTGGTGATTTAATACCACTGTTGTTTGAAATAATCGCAAATATAAGCAATCCATGAGGCAAGTGTGTGTATCAAGAGACAAGAAGATGGAAAAGTATCATAGTGTCCTGATTACATGTACATCATATCAGTTTATAAAGATTAAAGTGAAAAGCGAAGTTATCAATATTATTGTGCACTGCATCTCAAAGTCAAAAAAAGATGAAGTTGCATTCGTTTAAAAAAATGATAAATTTCGAATAAAATGGTCTGTAAACATATTGGATGGTTACAGAATGATAAACTTAGAATCTCTCAAAGAAAATGTCATTTACTTCGTAACTCAATTTTGCTTTATAAAAGGAAGCCCAGAATAGAGTAGAGTATAGTGGCCAATCTGTCACTTTGCATTTAAGTCATAATGGGGACCCAGTTAGCATTCTATGGTGTATCTGCCATAGTTGCAGTATTAATTTCTCAAAGTTAAAAACAACTCCGCCTCCATTGCACAAAATTGACTATTGATAAGTGATTATATAGATTGTAATGAATGGAATTTTATTTTTATTGTTATTCTTTCATAAACTCATTGCTAGTGTTACATGATATTTTTATTGAAGGAAATAGCCATTTCTTCACAATCAGAGTATCATCCCCATCCACCTATACTGAACTGTATACCGCCCTTAATGTGCAGACGAGTCCACCTATACTGAACTGTATACCGCCCTTAATGTGCAGACGAATCCACCTATACTGAACTGTATAAACGTGTGCAATGATGTTACATTGCCATTAACTATCCTTCCATGATGGCTACTATAGCAATATTTATGGGATTTGGGCATTTAATGTTTACCAAGTGGTTACTGTCTTTTCTTAACACTGACACAACACGGTTATCTCGCATGGTTTAATGGTACCAAATGATCAACCCAAGTAGGGCGGAGCTTAATGTGTAGGGTATTATATTCCGTTCTGAAACAAAAAAAAAACAGAATCAGCCGTAATTGGTGTATTATGTAAGAGGTTTAGTTTATTTATATATAAAGAAGGTGAGTCTTAGCAACACTTTAGGTCATGTATATTTATATCTGGATCAATTTTCTTTGTTTGTTTGCTTGCTTTTCTTTTTTATGTGTTTATATTATTTTGTTTTGAATGTAATAGATACTGAAAATACATGTGGTGACATGATTGCTCTTACTGGTTAAGATCCAGCAGAGTTGTCTATCTTAAATGCAATGCAGTAACTATTTCAGTCCTTGTCCATATTGACTATTTTTGAAATTTAAAGACCACCCAACCCCCCAAAAACCAAAGCCAAAACAGCAAATATCCCGATAAAGATCCCAAATAGCAACAAAAATACTCAACCAAAAATAAAAAACCCATCCCCCCCCCCACAAACAAAAAAAAAACTCAAAGAAAAAAAAATAATCCCAAAACAAAACTATAAACAGGACACTCTGGAGAGTGGTTGTATCTGTATCAGTTTTTCTATAGGAAATGGTTTGAACATAATGTAATCTATGTTGATTATATGCGTACAGATCGGGGATCTATTATTGGTTTTCATAGTTTTAGAGTTATGTATAGTCTCAAAAAGAATTTCCTTACTTGTCAAGGTATAATTGTATAAAGTTACAGTAGGATGTAATGACACTCGTCAGACCATGTATCACATTCAATTAGGAAATAAATATTGCAAATAACTTTTTTTACAAACCACACTTGAAGCGGTGGTTAAACCAACTAGTGAAAAGATATGGAATGAAATTTCCAATTTATATATGGACATGTGGCCTAAAATATATGCTAATGTTTTTACAATAACAAGAAATTCAAAATTACAATGAGTTCAATATTGTGATCCAACACAGAATTTTACCATGAACTGATTTCTGTATAAATTAAAATGTCGATAAATGTACTTTTTGCAAATATTTCCCAGAAACAATACTGCATTATGTTTGGGATCTAGCGTGATATGACATGGGTCACTGAATTTTGGAATAAAGTGAACATAGGTATTTCATCAAGTGCAAAAATCTGTAATATTGAGATATACAGGCAGAGATGGAATACATGATCAATCTGAAAAGAGATGTGCTTGGATATTTTTCTTAAAGACCACTATAACTTGGAAAAATACATTGCTATAAAAATTTGAAAATAAAGAAATATTTATGTTGACTTAGGAACAATGGGAACTCATTATTCCACCAGTATCTAAGAAAACTTACAATTCAAATGCACGTTTTACAGTATGATGTACATTTAAGTGCATGTCTTTGTAATATAAGTCACTTAATGTCTGATCATCTGATATAATCAGAATACTCTCCCATCGTTATTTCTTTCGTCTTACAGTAACGAAAATTATTGTCTAGAACTATTTTATAAATACGCATTATATGTATGTATCATCTATATTAAGTAAATGAATAAAAGAAAAATGACAATCCGTACAGTAGGTGTAATTATCTCATTTATTTATATAGACTTAAGGATCGAAAATAACAGACACTGGATGTAATTAATTAGGGAGGGTTTTATACTTAGTTTTTCCCTGAACCATGTGTCTGTGCCGAACAGGAGGCTGTGTCCGGGAGAAAGAGCACACATGATATGGAAACACTATCCTTGTCAAATTGACAATCCTTCATTGCTCTACATAACGCGCATGCTCCAGTAGGAAATAACGTATTCTTTTGTACTAAGTGTTAGCATTGAGGTCTATGGAAAAACATTTGGTATCGTGATACCATTATGTCCCGGAAGTTGAACTATGTTCAGTTTCCAAGTGGAGCGGTAGGTGTTTTACCACGGAACACTATCAAATACCAGAGAACACAATAAAATTGGCAGCAAACACATAAAAATAAACACAATACTTAAAAACAACTAAATTAAATGTAATTGCAGCTAAAATAACGTTTATTAAGACATGATTTTCATATAAGAAATATATCTACGTAAACTGGTTTCAATACCAGTTGTGAAATAAATACCTATTTCCATACAGTCAAGTCAGCGAACACGGTTTTACAATTGAAGCCAGAAAGTAAATAAAAGTCATTTTCCAATGAACTAGCAAGTTTTACATCAAATATGTAACAATGGGTGGTGATTTTAACTCAACATGATATCATTCGGTCATAATTTCCCTAATCTGAAAACTATCAAGACTAGTACGATAAATCAAGCCCATCACCCAGTCTGTGTTTTGCATATTTTAATGAATAGGCAACATCATCTCTGAAACAGCCAGTCATTATTATTATAGGCGTGGAGCTGATTTATCGACCTATATCAACATCACCGACCACTATCAACTACAGCCGACCACCACCGAACATAATAAAATTACCACTTGAACACAGAAATAAAACTCAATATACTCGAAACAGCTACATACTAGGAATTATTTCACTTAGACGACGTTTATAAAAACAAGATGTGGTATACTATTTAATGATAATGGGAACAATGGTATTTGTCTATCAATCAACTTTTTGATAAACGTCCAGTGGTTTTTCCTCTCGATTGCTTTACTAGCATCTTGGACAAATGGAAACACGGGGCATCCCAAAACTGAAGGTTATTTTTTCCATAGACCTTAATGCTAATTTTTTGGTGAAATAAAATACCTTCTATTCTACTCAGCATGCTCATTATACAGCGTAATTAAGAACGATGCTATATTTTCAACTGGACGATGCCCAATCCAGGTTCACTTTCCATTTAAGAGAGATAACTCTGCTGGAACTAAACACTGGCAAGAGTTATTCAGTCACAACAGATACATTTTCAATAATGTGCATCACAGAAAAAATATCATAAAAATATAAATTATGATCTATAAATGAAATATCATAATGTGACATGTTGCCAAAAGACTGTTTTCTAAGCCTGAGATAAGCTATATCTTTTACATAATGCTCACACCAGGACTGTAGAGAGCGATCACGGGACCTAGGGTAAGAAACACCTGGACTTTTCTTAGTTCTTGTTCAAACAAAATTTTTATTTTATACAATTAAAAAATGTTGCTCGGACGAAAAGTTTACGGGCCCTGGCCAGAAGGATATATCCCCGGTTGTCCCAGTGCCGTTTCAAGGCAGAAACACGCGAGGCACTTGCCTAAGGCTCCGCGCAGTAGGGGGCCCCACGGAGCCCAAAAACAAATTTTTGGTGTCGGTTGTGTTAG
>QKMX01081469.1:0-23179 GCA_003401595.1 Venustaconcha ellipsiformis | reverse complement strand
ATGTGCTAAAGTTGCTATAACTGATAGTTCGGATGCGAACGTAGCCAAGTGTAAATAAAGTACATGATTTCTGGAGAGTTTTTATATTTTCGTTGTGATGTCCCGTTTATATTTCATCAGGTTTACTAAACAAGATTCCACAATAAATAATACATTAAAATGAAAGATAATTTAGTTAGAACATTTTGTATTTAATAATAGATGCATCTAAGTAGTATGTAACATATTGGTTACTTTAGAGCTACTATTCATCACTAAGTTCAAAATCTACTCATTTCAGAACATGACAGGATACCAGACCGATTTCGTCAGCGATGTTATTGAACAAAGGTTTCTTGCCAATCCCAAAGGTCAATGTCACTTTGCTACCATGGGACATGAATATATAATGGACTTCACAACGATGTTTCAAATCAATGTGAATACTAAAACAAAATGCAGAGCAAAGCATCGCCCAGCATATGTTTCTTTGCAGGAAGCTAAGGGAAAGAAACTAAAGTAAGTGTTGTATATTATCCATGAACGTTTCCCCATTCTAAATTCTTTGACACTTGAAAAACTTTAACAATAATGAATTATACAATTTTTTCCTTTGCCCATTTGTGAAATATTTGATACAGGTGAGCTATTATTATCACTCTGAATCCTTTATATCTTACGTGGCATCAGTTACAACATCAGAGCCAAATTATCAAACATTATAGAGAGGTTATCAGTCCATGTCCTATTAAATGTTTATTTTTGTACGGACGCAATAGCAGATATTTATATTAGATAGCTTCCATTTGAAAATGTGTTACTTGACTAATATGATAAAGGTGCAACAAAAACTAACAGTATGAATGTTTGAATGTTTCTTTGTCCATGTTCCACCATAATTGTCTATTTTTATGGCTTCCCTACGAACTTGTCAGCTTCCATGTTAACTAGACGGAAGAAATATTTTTTTAAATCTGAAAAACTACTTTCATTAGTCTGATAAAATACTTCTACAAATCTAAGTGACCATTAGTGATCAAAATGTGAAGCATGTTTCATCATTATGTATTTTATGAACGTTGTATTCAGCAGACCTTCCCAGGAATCAAGTTCCTTACGTAGCCAATTGTGGAACATGAAATATTCTCCTCTCATCCAAATTTGTAAATCAATTTAGTTGAAGAGAATTGTTTCTAGCTGCATGTTCTACAATTTTGATTACTTCTCTGGCACAAAATCTGACTTGCATAGTAACCAGATTGACAATTCATTATTTACATCTCCAAACCTGCGCAACTAGCTCTGATCAAACTTGGGAGGGACATGGTGAGTGTCATACTCTATCAAAATGTTACTGTTGGTGACTGCCTTCACATACGTATGGCTTCTGAAGCAATCAGCTGAAAAGCTTTTCTCTTTTACATTTTCACTACTAGAGTTACTTTGAAATGAATGTTTTATTTCTTGCAATGTTTTGGTTTGTACACCAAGCCAATTTTAAACAAATCAAATTGGAACATTTTTAAGAATGTGGCTATTCGAAAGACACGCTTTTCTTGGTTTTCTTACTATTGATTTAGATTCACTATTTTATCCACAACAACTATCTTTGAATGTGTGTTACAATAATCCCTACCAAAGTTGTAATTGTACTACATTTCTAGTAAGTCTATAGCAAGCATATGGCCACTGGAGTTTTAATTTTGCTTTGAAGAGAGCCTGATATAAGTATTTAGTATAGGATGTTGTACCAATGTTCGTCCAATTCTGATTTTATAAAAGGCATCTAGAATTGATATCAAGTTTGTTTTGGACACAATTATTATAGTGTATATTTTCTGCAAATTCGCAATACATTGCATGTAGTACATATGAATATTTGACATCTAGATTAATGGTTTGTTTTAAAAAAAAAGACAACATATGACAACATTAAGTTTAGAATTCAATTGGTGTATAGTTTTGAAATGCTTAAATCTGTTTTGTAATGCACTAACTTGTTCGACTTATTCAGCTATGGACATTGCTTTTAATAACAGTCTTTGTTGTTACAAAGCCTTATTCTAATGGGAATACAGTTCTGTCCAATTAAGCAAGTGTTGGAATGCACTGGTATGTTGGACATGAAATTTCATATGTTATAATGGGAACTTCTCTTATGAAATCTGCAACATCTAGAACTTTGATTCTGTGCTAACTCAAATGGATACCACAACCGATTTTATCAAATCTTAATTAGTTTAAACAAGCTATGTATGGAACACTATATCAGGTGATCTCAGCAATATTCCGTATCACGAATTGTAACAACTAATTATTTATAATGATTATTTAAGAAAAACTATACAGTACTATGATGAGAAAATTGAACAAGATTTTTATCGCACATTATAAAATTACTCTTGGATTATAAAATTTCAGGCCAGTTCAATATGGAGTGCTGCCGTCACATGGTGTTCCAGTGAAAGGTATAGTGATACAAACATGGCCATTGCCTATCACTTGGGATACTAAAAGTGGACAGGAGATAATAGATATTTTTAACAAAATTGAGGTTAGTAAATTCCAGGGCAGTCAATTATGATATATATTGTCGAATCACACATGATGCATTCAATTGATATTTAGATATTTTTTCCATGGTAAAGTTTGTTCTGATTTATATTGTAGTTGTCTAACAGTTGGTGCAATTATGACAGAAATAATAATATATAACCCCTTTAGGAAAAAAAGCACACCGCGCCCCGTTCCCCATGACAGTTAAATATATGTGATACAAGTGTTCTAAGCTGTTCAAAACTGGACAAATAATAACAGACATTATCAAGATAATTCACGCTTTCAGGTACGGACAAATCATGTCACTTTACAATTACACATAGATGGGACACAAACAAAATTGCAGAGTTTTCAAACAATTACGTGAAAAGATTAACACATTGAACAAATAAACTTCCGTCATCATGAACTGCATCGTTTAATTTTTCAAGTAACTTTGAAACCACGGTATAGTCCTGTTTTACAGTCAATCTTCCAACCATTATAATGTGCTTGCTTCAATTATGGAAGCTGCATTAGCTATCTGATTTTGAAACAATATAAAGCAAATGTTTCTTTCCTCAATACCTTGGACTATTTGAAACAGAAGCAATATCCACAAATATCGGTGCTCCTGCAGCTAAATGACGTGGCTAATCAGTCCCCTTGTGACAAGTTCTTATCGATGTTCGGTCAAATAGTTTGGTAGAAATAGCAAGAAGAAGGTTTGATACAAAAGCTGTAAATATTCTTTGATGCTTCGATATTTTAGGTCATATAGTTTTTATTAATAACGTTAACTTTGTATTACCTGACGAGTGTTCTATATGACAAAGCTAAGTTAAACCTAACGAGGTGAATGTTCTTTTATTTACAAATCATACAGGTTACACATCGAAAAACTTTGGCGCCAGAGCTTTGTTGAAAAAAGCTAAAGAAACAAATGACAAAAATCGATGTATACACAGTACATGTGGTTCACAAGCGTATATCTTCACCAAAGTTTGTTGATGTTGATCGAAGGTTATTGATTTTGGGTTGAACACGTCAAAGTTCAAGCTCAATGGAATGTAAAGGAGAGTGACATTTTGTGAATGATGAATTTGGTTCAAAGCCATGAATGTTGAAAAAGCATTGTGGCATTGATTTGCATTTAAGGTGAGGAAACTGCCTCGTTGAATTTTGGACACAAGAGCAGAGGTCAATGTAACAGTGTGACTTAAAGATTATAAGACGTTGAAAATATGTTCCTAGACCAAATTTTGTGGACGGTTCATGTTTAGGGCAAGAAGGGCGATACCTTATTAGATTTAGGGTCTAAAGGTAATGATAAGTCTTAAAAAGAAAATGATGGATTCTCCATTCAGAGAGTGTAATTCAGCATTGTATACCTTGATCAAAGATCATTGGAGTATATTAATTAGTAGGCCCTAGAGTCGACTATGACTTGCGAATGTAAATATGGAGGATGAAAGAACTTCAGAGATGGGCAGACGATGTATATTGTACTATACACGTTCACCTTGTTATGTTATGACTTTATTTTTCCAGTGTACGTGATATGAATAATAGAGTTATGTGTTTTACGTCTTGCAAATATATTAGAAGCTTTGACACTTTGCTTATGGATCCAATTCATCCATGAATATCATGTACTCACTAGCATAAGGTAAAACAGTGGGCTTATACTGCATAATACAAATGCAGACAACGGTTTGTTATTTCCCTTCAAATCGCGAGCAAATGAACCGGAGGTGTGTTTCAAGCCATATTGCGAATATTATATTGATTGTGAAGGTCATTGCTCAATATTGTATGTTTATATCAAACATGTTATGTCGTTTAGCAGGAAGCCATGTGAGATTAATAGAAGGATCTTGGTATATTTATATATTGTCATTGGAAGCTGTGTCACATACTATACCGATAATTTTATCTCAAATGTCCAAGTCATGGCTCAGCAATTTGTTTTCAATACGCATTTTCTTCCATACTATAACTTGAAAGCTGGAAGGAATCTTCACTCCACTAAGTCACAAATTAAATTAAGATATGACAGGGCTGCAAATGTAAGTTTTAAGCTTTATGATATAAAGCTCAGCTTTCTTGTCCATACCTCAAATACTCTTCATGTTAAGTGTAATGATCCTTACACAATATAAATGGAGGCAATGGACCTAATTGTTACCTTTAATATTCATAGAAAGGAAATCAAATTATCTTTACAAATTTGAACAGTTTTCGTCTAACCGATTAGTTCCTAATCCATACAATCCATGATTGCATTGAAAAAATACTATTGAAAACAATGTCTCCAAGTCCCTCCTTTCGATGGAATATGGCAAATGCCACACAGATGAACAATAAAGGAATGTTCGCATTTGTAACTCCAGATAGTCTTTATTAATATCAATATATGTATTTTGCTATGAATACGTCTCCTAAAGCATTCCAGCTTGTAATGAAGATGATAACACCTGGTCTAGATAATTGTGATGCGCACAGGAATGACGTGGCTATCTACAGAAACACCTGAAAAAAATCACTTGCAAACAATTTGTTATGGATTTGATCGACGCATTCATACAATTTGGACAACTAACTTAGGCAAAAGGAATTTTAAAGTACTTGTGTTCAGATTTTTAGGACATATTGTTGGACACTGCCATGAAAAAACAGAAGCTAAGGTCAAGACTTCTCTGAATTCCCAGTGTAATTTGGCTAAAAAGCTGCTGATGCAATTTTTTGGTATGGTTTTATAGGAATGTTTGCTTAATTATTTCTGTAAAGTCTTAACCGCTGTTAAATTTGTTCAGTAAGTTAACCAAGTTTCTTTAGTCTATGACTATATATGTTTCATATACTAAAGACCAGATGGTCAGATGTGCATATGTTTATCCTCAAGATTTTAAGCGAGCATTTGAAATGTATTTTGATGCAAGTGAGTTAAGTTTTAATGGAATGTTGATTTGTTGGTTCTAACAAAGCCATCTGTTTGTTTGTGTTATCCAAAGTGTTACTTTTCCTAGAATATTAAACATACTCTAAACTAATATTCCACAATCGAAAAGGATTATTCACCTTTCATGTTGGTTTGTCAACATTATGAAGTTTATATTAGTCCTTCTCCTTTCCCTATTATTTTATTCAATAACCACAACCACTTTTCTTTCGATACAAAAATCACAAATGAAGATCAGAACTTGTTTAGATGCAGTTTGATGCTGCAGTAATACAACAGTGACAAATTCACATTAAGGAAAATTATAATCTTGTTTGCATTATTTCTATGAGTATATTTGTCACAGGACTTTTCTAAACAACATATTATATTGAAAACGTTTTCCCTGTTTGAAAATTATACTTTAAGATATTTTTATATTTAAGAATATATTCAATTCGATTTTACTTTTGTTTCTATACTGTAAAACTGCTTTTAGTGAGGTTGTTTGCTAAATTTTAAGTAAACAGTTTCAACTTCTTTATGTGGTTGATGAAAAAGTACATAGGAAGTGACCAATGTCCGCGGTAATTTGAGTCAAACTTCATAAATTCTCTGCATACAAGAAAACCAAGTAAACAATTTTTCATTGCACCGTTAAGTCAATTCTTTAGTATTAGTGATACAATATTCAGATATCAGCTTATATTTATTTAAAAAATTATTCATTTGAACAACAAAGGGCACATTGATAGTGTAGACTAATTTATTAGTTTGGAATATTATGTATTCATTCAAGTACAATCATTATTATATCATGATTATATCATTGTTATTTATCATGACAGTTGGCACAAATGCTCTTCTAAGACGTTTGTCTCAGCAGCACGTTCCATAGTGAAATGCATACGTACACTATATTTGTACTTGTGCTGGAACTTAAATATTCACTTTGGAATTTAACTCACAGCAAAGTATGTTCCTCTTAACATATTATTTCTCTACCTTTACTAAACTTGTTGATTTTACCTTTTTTGTTACATAGTTTAGAATAAAAAATGACATCATGGTTGCAAAATCTTACGTATGTGTTATCACACTTTCGTTTCCTATCAGCTCCATAGCTAACAAATTGCATTTGACGAATGAGATTTATTATATGTATCATTACAAAAGTATGTGGTACGTAATGTATTGGGTCATATTTCAATGTCAGAATCAGAGATCAATAATCTATTTTTTCCACACTTTCCCTACCATTCGCTCAGGTTATATATGTCGTTAATGGAAATAACGTGGTTTGTATTATATGGCAAATAATCAAATCACACAACCATTATTGAATATCCAATCTCTCTCAGGTATCAATGCTCTTGGGTAGATTTTGATGAGAATTCGTATCATATTGGCGATGGAATAATGTATTAGATTTGAAGTATTATTTTATAAAAGAAAATATCCTTAACACATAATCCACACTTTCATTACGTATGAACATTAGGATAAGCTTTATTTTATGAAAATCATCGTAGTGAATTAATAGCACTGACAAAAATCCTGACATTATACTAAGTGCTGACAGATGTGGGTATGCACTGCTTGAAGATCGTGGTATGCCATATACAGTGGAATTGTCCGCAGGCCAACTATCAATGGCCAAAGGCCGTCTCTGAAGACAGGCTCTCCTTTTATTAGCATCAAATATGAATATCAAACATGGAACCAGATTTTCGGTTGGTTTCTTAAAAGAGGTAATATCTAGCAAAGATTTGTCTGCATCTGAGTACACAGGGATGCAGTGAAGAAAGTACATCATATAATATGTTTCAGAAATTATTGGATTTTAACCAAATCTTACAACCTTATTTTGATAGCGCTTATACTGAGTTTGATTTCCAGCTGGATTTATCAGAATTTAAAGGAGCTGTGATAGTCTTCCTATTATCCCCCAGTTTTCATATTCTGCTGAATTTCGTGCTCATCCACATTTAGAATCCGACCTTATATTAAGAACGGCTTAAATGAATCCAACACTCAACAGATTACAACATTCCATGACATTGTCTAAAATTTTACGACCTCGATTTTCCATCTCTGGAAATTGGTTTATACCACAAAATTTTACTACGGTATGAAAATAAAATAAAAAGATGGGTAAAATAAAATTTTATTGAAGGGGCGATGAATATGACTCTTTGATATATCAAGCAATCTACAACATTATTTCAAAGTGATATTTTAGTAATTGCTGTTCGTATACATTTGCTTTCTGCAGCACAACCTTACAAAACATTTCTGCTTTCATCATTTTAGATTTAGTACTTTATAGTGAAGAAACGTTTGATGAATATGGTTACGTGTCACTAAATAAATGGTATGGCATGTGATCGCCCATTCCGTTTGTTGTGATACATTCATTATTACGTTTTGTCGCGGATTGTTGGATTTTTACTAGATTTGGCATGTTGCAAAACACTGTTGTTATCTTGATTGAATTTAATTCGCAGCACTGTTAATGATACCTTTGATTGCACCTTCTACTTTAAGCAAAACAAATTTAATAGCAAATGTTGAATTTCAACTGAATGTAACATGCACCTTTATATTGATAAAACTTAGAACGCTTTGCATTTACAACATATCCAGGTAATCATTTAGATTAGTTATGACCCTTGAATTTTGTTTCCTAGCATTACCTTCCAAGCACATGCACATATGTAGAAGGTCCTATTGAGCAAATTATAGTCTGTACGGCCCGTTTTAATGCAACAAAAACTAAACGTTCTAGTCATAGTATATTTAGTTACCAATAATCCTTTTAGGTGAAGAAAAACGCAATCAAGAGGAGTATCAGAAAGTGGAAAGCTTATTTTATGACAGTTTGCCAAGAACAACTTCCATAACTACCATAGAAAGAATTGAAAATGGTGAGCTTTGGACCAACTACTTCCAGTAAGTATTACATGGATATATACACTGTTAACGCAAAGGAAAATGTTTTCTCTCATTCTTGTGGAGTTCTTGCCAGCAATAAAATGGAGAAAATCATTTTGTAAAAATATATGTTGTAATGATTTTGACGTTATACACAATATAATAATTCTATAATTGCATTTACAATATATACTCACATAATGGTGGGATACAATTGCAAATTGCATTGACTTAAATAGGTCATGGCACTGTATGCTATCATATCAGAGTCTTTTCAGTTTGTTGGAGTAATCATTAGAACAATTAAGATAGATCTTGCTCTCCCATGACAGATCAGGTTCTGTGTTATTTACAGTTGGACAAGATGACAGCCAACTGGTCTTAATATGTAATTATTTTTAAATGATACTAGAATGATCACTGAATAAGTTTAAGAATACTACGTATTGGAAGGATTTATGCAGATATTTAACATCAGCTGTATTTCTAAATTAGCTTGTTGTGTTAGGGCTTAGATTGATATGTACACAATTTGCGATGCTTGCCTGACTGGGCAATAATACCACTTCTAAAACATACTTAACTGTGAGGTTATAACTTGAGATATTTCAACCTCAGTTTCAGTATTATCTCTTTAAAAAAAGGTTGATTGAACTAAGAGAATGAGACAGAATATATTTAGGAAACGTTGTGCATCAATATGCATTATATATATGAAGGGCTCTATTGTATTAATAGGCTTTGTGGCGAAATAGAAATTTACTTTCAGTTTTAAATTTGCAACAAAATTGTAGAAAACGTGTCTGGCTTAAATTTTATAAGAAAATCTGACTTCAAAAGAAAGATTTTAACTGGCACACCATTATCAGAATTATAGAGTATCAAATAATATTTCTCTGACAATAATATATTAAATACAAAGAAAAAAATTTAGTTCTACCTAAATTTATAATTACACATCTTCTACCCAAATAAAACCAGCGAAACATTAAGATCCGATGGCAAGAAATATTTCCTAAAATAATATTGTCATGGTCCTAGGAATAACTAAACGTATCCCCGGATAATGCATGTTCATTTGTGAAAAGTTTGAATTCTTGATATGTTTAATATATCAAAATCTTTGATTAAATTCCCCTTTCATTGCATTGAGACTTTAAAATACGATGCTAAAAGTTACGTACATTCAGTTGATTTTGTTTGAATGAATTATATTAACAAAATTTAGCATTACTCTCAAAAGTTAGAATATATCCTGCTCTGATCATCCATCATATATTACATTAACAAATTATAATTAAACTGTACACTTACAATCATAAATATAATAATTACCTTTTGAATAATGCTAGTTTTGTTTTATAACGTGTGCCTATGACGATGTACAACCTTCGACTCACACAGTGTAGCAATTATTATAGCACAAAAGATATATAACAATATGGATGCCAAGCTAGAACATATACGTCCTTGGTTCTCTTTCTGGAGTCCTTTTTATACAAATGAGAGACTGACATAAGAAACCAGTAAACAGATGGAATGTGTAGCAACATGTGCTTGCATGTGTGTTAGTTGAATACATGAGCCTATATATAACATGAAATATTATACTGCTCTTTCATGATTTCTCTCTTCCAAACTGAAAATGGAAACTTTATTCTACTTCTTGTGAGTTTTAAAATCGCAACTGTATGTACTGACTATCTCAAACATCTGATAGTTAAGGAATGGCTAGACAAAATGAGCGTATGATGCAAGTTGTCGAATGTTAGTTTCACTATTCATTGCATGGATGATACTGGCTATATTGTGAATAACATTTTCTTAACTCTATATTACAACTTAACTTGTAGAGAAAAATGTTAATTGTAAAAACGTTATTAACCAAAACAAATAAAACCAAGGCCATTTTCAAACATGATGAAATATTTCCCCAGCTTGTACGTTTTTGTCTGATACACACGAATTCGTTTCAATTATTTTGAATAAATAGACTAGCATATAAACTACTTGGACTACTGTATATATTGGTATGTATTATTTCAATAAGCTAGCATAACATACTTCTGTATTTCTGTATATATTGGTATGGATTAATAAGCATTGTGATGCAATTTTGTTTCGTATTAGTAATATATAATTTAAAATACTAGACTGCATATGAAACTGGATTAGATCACATATTAATTGTTTGTTTGTTTTACAATATATGTATATAGCAGCGATTCCTAATAATAAAGTCTAAACTCCAACCCTTGCTATGAGAGCCCCATTATCCCCTTTGGCGGGTTTAAAATCCTAATATTTTCTTTTTCTTGATCCTTTATTCTATAGGGGATTTCCCAGCAGGGAACTAGTGCTTTTTTCCATTTAGAGATATACCCCAGCATATTTTGGTAAATATACATGATGTTATTACTACACGATTCAACGAATTCAGTATACTACCCTGGGGCTTTCAGTTTTTTCTTCCTTCTCTTGGAATACTTTCCTATAAGGTGTATTTGGGGCAATCCTTACCGGAGTGGAATAAAGTGATCAGCTAATTCCTGCTTGATTTATTCCAACCACATACCTTCCAAAACTGTATGCTATGAGCCTTTGATTGAATTTATTTTGATTGATGATGCTTAAATCGCAAGAATTTTCAAGAATGAGCGATGCTGGCTTGATCGTTTTTACTGTCTCTTGGATTTACTTCGCTTCCGTCTATTTGAACACGTGCGAAGAATTTATACCTATTAATTAGGCTTTATAATTTCTCGTCGGTATGGTTGGAAACTAACTCGACACTTAAGTGCACGCGAGGTCTGGTACTTAATTAAAAGATCTGCTCCTTGCGCTCTAATTAATTTATTGGTGGGTGGGAACTAAGACTACAGACAGCGATCTAATACTACTACATGACCATTAGGGGATTTCAAAAATTTAATAAAATTTAATCTTCTTGTGTAAAACTTAGCCAACCAAATATCTACACACAGTCCCGCATACATTATAGCACGGATCTTAGACTTTAAAATTGCATCTCACACTGCAGGTACATACTATCATGGAAAGGCAAAGGAGGAACGTGTCGAGAAGAAACCCCATACTTCAGCTTGAACGTTTCTCCAACGTCATGAAAACGTAATCTTTGACATCTGCCTCGTTTTATCTATTTTGGGAGTTTCCTCTTAGGTTGTAATCGGGCAGGCTGATTTACGCCAGACTACAGGAGGAAAAAGGGCCGTATACACTGGAATGGTACGTCATCTGTGAGTGAGAACAGAACGGCTGCTTCTACGTTGTCCTTGGTGGCTTTCTATCTGGTCTGCGTTCCCTGTGCTGCTCTGCTCGTGGAGTGAGACAAATTGTGTTGGTCCCGTCACAACGAATGAACACCGCAACTCATGGTTGTTGGGTACGTGGGCTGTTCAGTGGCGAACAGCTATGTATATGCAGCTATGCCACATACTTCATAATAATTAGTCAGATGATCATTACCTGCAACTGGCAAGCCATCTCCGTATGCCCTGTATGCATTAACTGCATGCTTCTTAATTAATCCCCTCGTGTGAGAATAGCCAACCATCTTGTGACACACAGTGCAGCGTGTGAACACTGTTTTTGGGCTTAGCTTGGCCTGTATCTCACTCCCTCCGAATGTCGAGTGGGAAAATGAACCACACACTGGACATTGTATGTATTCCATGATCCCGGATAACACGCCTGGACAAGGAACATGACGAAGAGGCCGGTCAGTGGCCTTGAACTTCGTCGTAGTTATTTCAGTCACCACGTACTTATTATATGTCATATTATGCCAAGTTGTCAAGTATGGGTAATCCCTGACACCCAAATTTGTGTAAGCCTTAACCAAAATTATGATCAAGCGTTATCTGTTTTAAAGTTTTCTATACAGTAATTATTTTGAATATATAATTTCGTGTACATTTTCCGAAAACGATCGTTATCAAAAATAAATAGGACGGAGTGTTCTAGTTTGGTAATTTTCAAATTGATTTAGATCTGGGGTCTAATGTAACATGGGTAAATATTACTTAGGGTTTAATGACATGGATTATCAAGTCTAATTGAAAACCCTAGTTATAAAATGCCTTTAAAGGACCGATGTCCAAATTCTGAACAGTTTCATCTTGTTTCCCCCCTTTCCTCCCAATCTGATTGGATTGATCAGGTCAACCATCTGTAGGTCAGTCATCTGTGGGAAGCCCTTGATCGTGTGAGAAGGGATCTTGTATAATTATAATAGTTTATTAGTAAATAGTGTTATCACTATAGCTATGACTCTGTCACCTGACAGCTTCGATATTTTTTCCTTCACTGTACTCATGTGTCTGTATGCCTCGAAGGTATTGAACTTTTTTCTTCTTTTATTCAGTCCTTTTCCTTTTGTTCTCTTGTAGGCTGCAATGACCATCATAGTGTTATCTGCATATCTTTGTTTTTCTTTACTATCTTCGATCAATTCTCCCATTCCACATTCTACTGCATGCTGTTCAAGTACTTAGACAAGAGCTGTTTTGGTGCTGTCTATGTTCTCCCACAGCTGCTTTCACCTCTATTGGAGGTTTTTCTTTCTGCACCCCTAGCTGTGGAGATGCTGCTGTTGAAGATATTCGTGTTTTCCTCTTCTCCTCTTGCCTTCTTTATGCCTCATAAGTCAACTTTTCTTTCTGTTGTTGCTAGTGTTTCTTCTTATCACCACTTGTAGATTCATCCATTTGTCTTGTAGAAGACTCAGTGTTCCAGCTTCAAATGTTGATGCTGGGGGTCAATACTACTCTTAGAGTAGAGTTTGAGCAGTCACGGAATGGTACGTCAGATTTCCGTTCGGTTTGCCCCAACACGCTCCATCTGTTGGTATGACTTGCTCTCTCCCTGACCCTGTCTTTTGTGGGAAGATGCCTCTTTCCTAACTCTCGTCCTTGGCATAATCATCCCTAATAAGAAGAACAGAAGTTCGTCTAGATTGAGACATACGGCTCCAATGTAAGATAAAACTCTTAGCCATTGATTTCATAAGGAACTGGACAGCAACCATTATATCCGTTTCTAACTCATATGTAATGTGCGCTATCCACTTGACCTCTTAGCTATCGACTAGGAATGAATAAAGAACTCACTGGCTGAACATGTATGTACGTGTAGTATGACCAAAATGGCTTTGTACGACGTGTTATTTCTACATCGAAGGGTTCTTAGTTTATCATACGCAAGTGAAATGAAATCATACTCTCGTATGCTTTTATGCAAGCTTAATATACTTTTTTAATTAATCGCCTTGAGTGTAAGTTATCCAATCACCTGATGACACCTAGTCCAGTTTGCGAACACATGTTTTGGGTTTTAATTTACTCACCTGCCGCAGCCTAAAAGCATGGAGGTGCTAATAGGCCCCCAATGCACATGATCTATTAGCAATGTGAGTGGGAATTGACTCACATACACGCAAACTCATCTCCACTTAATTCGTTATATTACTACACACATGACCGCACCCCGTTTGCATTCGAGGCCAGATATAGCTGCCAAATATATTGTTTTATATCAAGGACGTAATGACAATTATACTATAACAAAATACGATTCACTCAAAAATATCTAAATGCTCTAGATAAACTATTGCGTGGTCTTATGCAAAACTACATTTTACATAGATCTATAGTTAACCATGAATGAAAAGCGTATCCTTACATACAAACACACATCGTACACATGCACCAAACATACAAAACACATTATCTTACAGTCGGTATGAATTTTCTTATTGACACATTTTATGTGAGAACGATTTTTGTCAGATAGGAGAAAGATATACATCTGCATACACTGATAATTTGGTAAAATTATTACTAACTCTATATCCTTTAGATGTGTTGGCTCTAAAAGGAGTATATGTATTTAGTGCAGATAATGCACTTATCTCTCAGTTCCAGCTCCAAAAAAACATCGTCTACTGCATATATCATCGCCGAATAAATTGAGAAAATTATCAATGACGAGGATGTCTGTGTTGCTTCAGAATCAAATTTTCCATTTAAACCACTGTGAAGAATAATTTTTTCTATCTGCAGTTGACGGTGTATTTGTAGATGTTTGTTGTGGATATTGCCGCTATGATTGATGTTCTTGCGTTGGTTGGTTGGTAAAGATTCAGATCCAGTTTTCGTTCTGGTGGATTCTTACTCTTGATCAGGTTGACACCCTTATCATAGGCATCACCGATCAGACCGACCATATCTGAGGTAGCTTTCATCTCTTACAATTTCTGTATCATCTGCTAACTATTCGACCAGTGTTATGAGGACTAGTTTGTGTGCCATGTCTCTATGTCCGTTGCAACCATTAATAGTCTGGATTGCAAACGTCTTCTAGCAGGAAGTGATTGACATAAAGTAGCTGCAATAGAGTGTCAGTCAGCTTTCTCGTTTTGTTTTGTTCATTTTTGTCTGGTCGAAGAAGAATAATAAGACTCACTGATTTTAGTTTTGTGACGTCTGCGTCCAGTCAGCCATGTTCGTCAATTTGTTGAGTTGGAAGCAAGTACTAACACTGGATGACATTGTACCCCAGCCATGTGTGCAAGCAGGAGTGGGGGTTTACATATGTGTGAATAGATCACTATTCCTCGTCTATAATGAAAAATCAGATGACCCAATTCAATACATTGGAGTGTGCTTCGAGTGTGACATATGAACCACCACTCTATGTGTTCTGGTCAATGTTTTTTGTGTTGATGATATTAGATTAAATGATATAAGGTTTGCGAATGATAAAGTACTTTGTATTCACATATCAATGGATTCCAAAAGTGTACAAACTGCGTTAGAAAGCAATTTACCTCCCAAGTATCACTTTTCTCGCAATTAATGATAAGGTATCAGTTCATAAGTGAATCGTCCTTGAACATTTCTGTCAAGTACGTCGATGAACCACGGTAGATTGCGAAATAGATTCGATGATTTTGATCTTCCGAGAAGTCAGTGAAGGTCAGGAAATCGTCGCACAATTCCTTATACCACCTACTAAAAACATTCTCTTCGGAGGTATGATTACATGTCTTTTCCAGATGTTCTTCCAGTTATTTTTCTTCACTCGTGATCATGTAGTTGTCATGTTAATTCTGAATGTTATGCTCGTTTTGACATACGAAACAATTTTCTTTGGTGAGACCTATAATTAATTCAGCCGGGATAGTGGCGAGAAACACAATGATAGTCTTGTTCTGGCCATCTCGACTTCATACCTGTATTGTTATCTTTTCAATTCTTTATCTGGTTTAAAACATACTTGTCTTTTATATTCATGGGTTTCTTGTATTCCATCTTTATTTCCAATAGTTTCGAATTTCATGTCTCAAATGTCTAAATTAAATTTTCAGAGAATTGTTTAATTATGTATACAAGATGAACTTCACCGTATTATTGAGAGCTTTAGAAAAACTCAGATTCTCCACAGTCAGCCCGATTGTATAATGTAAAAAGGTCCCTTGTCGCTGTCTTGATCAGGACTGAAATCAAAACCCCACAAAACATATACTACTGTAAAATCGTAGTACACAGTGCATTAGCTGTTGCTGGTACATAACTGTCTGGTGGGTTCAGAGAGTGTCAAGTGGGATCCCAAATAATTATTCAAGGTATGAGTTAAATTCGAAGGGTCATGTCTGACTATATCGAGTGAATACTATATTTTACACATGTTGAAGCTCGAAAGGTCTTTGATCAATTGCTCCGTTGAGGTCTGCACTGCGGATGAATCCAATGAATATGCGTTTTGGTAATAATCCTAGGAAAATATGAGCTTAGATATTGGCTAGGGGTCCGAAGGCAATTGTTTATGCTTAAATTCCACTCTTTGCATTGATTGCTTTGCTTTAATTCTACTCAAAGTATAAATTATGTCGTTTTCCTCATTAGGATAAACGACAACACTGCGCACGCACAATTAGGCATCATCGATGATGGATTTGATTTCGTTAGCATTTGCCATGAAATAGAACACGGTAACTGTTCGATTTAGTCTCAGGCATATATCAATATAAACTTGTCCTGTGACCACCGATTTCACTGCAATTGATCTTCATTTCTAAATTCTGCTCTTGCTTAATCTTATTTTGATACTACAACCATAATTATGAGGATAATCCGTCAGCTCTGTCGTTGCATTTGTGCAATGTGTCGGGTTTCCATAACGCGCAAGTATCGAAAATGCATGCAATTGTTGAAAGAAGCTATTCTTGAATCTCCGCCTTGATTGATGTTGTCCACTTTGAGAACTGTAACATTCAGGTACAAGTGACTACTAATCAGATTAATGTAATCTTCAGTCCTAATCATGGATTTCAAATTCGATAGGGGCTGACATAGTCGAAGACGACGCAGAATATCATTCAACCCTTTAGGATGCTTGCATTTTCATCGTGGGTTTGGCATGGCAAATAGATCGAGTTCTGCTTTGAAGCATTCACAATAACATCCGTGCATCATTTTTCTATTAGCAATAAAACGCCTATAAATATCTGCCGATGCTGTTTCTTTTCCAGTTATTTCTCTGAAATTGGTTTTGAAAGTCGAAGAGGTTTTCGCGTATATTTCTGCATCATTCTTTCATTGACCCAGAATATGAAGTAATGCTAGGTCAGAAGTGTAAAGCTAAGTTATCAGGGTCTTTAGCCGACTTGAAAGTTAATTCCCGGATTGAAGTAAAACATCTGTGCCTGCTATATGAAAGGCTGTATTGGTATTTTTGTGGGGAAGAAGATTTTAAAGAAATTGTTTTCCTTGCGTCAAAGTAACCATCGGTTTTGAGATCGAATCTTAACATACCTCCTAAGCTATGTTCTCATTGTCGAGATATTCTTTGGTACACTTAAAACATTGGTTACAATTCACTGGAAATGCATTTTCTTAAATGTAGTTTCATAGTGTTGGATCTTTCCAGAATATAGAGTTTTGTCCCTGATATATTTTTATATTAATGTTAAAACTGTCAACACATGATATACTGATACTGATAAGAAGATAGTGAGGATGTACAAATTCACAGTGTATGTGATAAGTGTTTCCACTTTCATCTTAGTTTGCGAACGATGTTGAGTATCCGAGTGTCTGTGTTTCTAACGTAGCTTAATTCCACAACATCGTATTACACAAACATACAATTTAATAATTCATTCATTTCGAGAGAGTAATACAAATAATTGTATAATGAATAGTTATTGTTGATGTATTTTTAATGTGATGTTATTGTTGTGTCTTCATCCAGAATAGCATACAAAGTAGGATAGAAGTGGTGGACAGTGTTTTGCTATCAGAAAAATGTAAGCTGAGACGCAGAGCTGTTATAAAATTCGATCAGTACAATTCAGTGATTTGCAGAACCGAACATTGAAAACAATGGCAATTGTTTCGCGATGATAAACTCTGAAATAACAGCCTGCAGTGATTCTCATGAAAGAATATTTTCAACTTAGTAATGGCTTGAGATGGTTATTGCTGGTTACGTACGAGCCACGAACATTTGTATACAAGTGTTCATTGTCCGTTGAGAATTTTGATGGTAAAAGTTGTTTTGATTTCCTCTCACATTCAGGACTTGATTGGGATTATTTGGGTCATACCTAGTTCATAACGAGCTTCTTAATCCATTTGTATGATTTGAGGTAATTGGTTGTGAAGCAAAATACAACATTATTAGAGAACGCAAACAAAGCACTCACTAAAGTTATATATAATTGTTTATTCACAATTTGATGATCCTGATTACCAAGTTGTCACTCGTTGTTACACTATAGCAATGTTCCAAACGATCCAAAATACGTTGTCTTTGCAAAGCTTTTATTAATGTTGCCAGTAGAGTATTTCAAGGATTGGAAAGAAAATAGCGAACACAATAGCTGGTTAAAATGGTCCATAATAGTATATTCCTTGATTAAAAGACAAATTCCCAATTGCTCTTTTGGGGATTCAATACTCCACAAATATTTAGAAGTAAAGATGGATATGAGTTGTGGGCACACATTTTCCACACAACACCCACATGAGTTGATTTTGTAGATCTTGAAGACAGGAACACTGTGAAGGAGGGATAGTTTATTTGTTTAACTGCAAAGCGATTTATTTGTCATTAAATTGTTGATGATGTCCGTCTTGGCAATCCAAGTATAAACAATAAGTTTATATCTTTTCCAACGCACTTTGAATTCTTTCATTCTAAGTTTGTCTACATTAAATGCTCTTTGATCGATAATGATTTCTTCGATCCAGAATATTGGACGTTGTATCAAATTTCCCCACAAACAATTTGACAGGACTTTGTCAAGCTATCGTTTTCATTGGTTCCTTGCCATGTGTTCTAAAGTAATGCTCTATATGGAATGGTACCTTGTTTAGAATTTCTCTTTGTCTACTGTAATCTGACGCGAAGTGGGAAACACTATCGCTTTTTTGTTTAAGTTAGGTAAATTATTTGGTGTGGTTGTTTCTTTAATATTGTTATATGGTAGAAATGTTCCTCATTTAGTAGATGTTTAGAATCACTACCTTAGATCCAAGCACACAATTCTACAGTCACACACGTTCCTTTCAAAGAGCGTTATTCCACTGGATGCAATAAGGCTTGTCTTGATTACATGTTTTAGCACACATAACACATTAAGGAAACGTCATAAAGGAATGGCCAAGATGGTACCTATGTGTTAAAGGTAAGCTATTGAATTTGATCAGTTTTACGTATTTACGAATGAGTTTCACGTCGATGTGTATGGTTAGCATCTCAGATTGCCTGTAGGGAATCGAGAATATCTTCAAACTCAAATAAACAACTATCAATTCATCAATGTAGTTGATGTCTTCTCCCTAAGATGGTCCACATCATACAGTGAGTCGTATTGGACTGTCATCAATGCAAGCTGTCGCATCGGTTCAAAGGTTCGGTTTTACAATGTTGTAACGTTCGGCGAAGCGTAATAGTTTGGTATAGACTTTGAATCGTCCGTTGTACTCGTTCTCCAATAATCTTCCACTCAGTTTCCTTGTTCTGCTTTCAACAGGCATTCTTGGTATGTATTATCTTGCGAATCTTCTTTGGAAAACTCTGAAAAAGGACTTTCTAGGTTTAATTGAGGTAAACACGTGGGGCTTGTGTGAAATAAGCATCCGTGGAATTCGTAAACGATCTGGAAATTCACAAGATATGAAGCATTTACAAACATATGTCCGATTTGCTAGCAGATTGGATCAATTTGTCTACACTTTTAAATTAGCAATATAACCAGGTCAAAGCATTGGTGGAATATCGATCTGTGTTGTAATAGTTGACGCAAGATTAATGCGGCAGGTACAACACATTTGTTAACTTCGGTATTGAAAATGGGTGGAAAATAATCATTGGTCATTTTTTTGAAATTCTGAACGTTTTGGCATTTTGCACAATGGCATGGCCAAGTAACTCATGGAATCTTTTTAAATATACTTGTCATATTTTCATGTAGATGAGTTTGTCTTTGATCATGATCACTGTGGAGTATTCGGTGCCTTGTTCCGAATAACATTTTATTAAAAGAATGTTTCGTCGTATCGGAGACATTGTGAGCCATCATTGTAACATATTGATGATAATCTACATAATGCCGGATGTGCTCTAATTTTCATTGTCGCTGATGAGGTATAACATCGAACTCGGAAACTGTATGTTGTCAATGAACGATTATTCACGTCCTCCTACAATCTTAGTACTATAGGGGAAGTGGCAAAAGTTTTTTTTTATTCACATCTCGCAAGCTTAATGAGATAATCAAAATTTCGGCTGTGATTGCCTGTCTTAATCGTACATTCAAAGTCAAAAAGATAAACTTCACTTTTTTTCTTCTGGTGCATGTCTTACTCGATGTCATACTCTAGTTCATTATCGTAGTTTTAGATGTAGCATTACTGGGTAAAGTCCCCGGCATATTTTCGTTCTTGTGCCTTTGAGTTTTAGGTTCGAATGAGATGTAATTAGTAAGCACGTGTTTGATCTTAAACCTGTTTTATGTGATGTTGGTCATAAAGACAGACCAAGGTTCGCTTGCACGAAGACCAATAGATTCAATCTATGCCTTCAGAAACGTGTTGTTTTCTTTTCTAACTTCCCAAAGACATATTTAGCTAAATAGAAATAATCTAAAAATATTGTATTCTGGAACTAGCATGCATCAAATTTTCTAACCAAATCGATGAGACTAAAATCATGCAAATTGTAATTATCGTATTAGTTGGCATACACTTTCGTTGCAGATATTGTTTTGCTGCTATTGGTCCGTCTTTAATTTTAGTAAACGTAAGACAATCACATATCTCACACTTTCTTTGGAACATTGCCAATCTTCTTGACAAAGATTAAACTGAAATTGCTACAATTTGGCGATTTTATTTACAGAAAAAAGGTTAAGATGGAAAGAAAGAACCCAACCCTGAGAGAGCTTTTCCTTTTCCACGGGACACAGTCGCAGTACGTAGATGCCATCTGCCGTCAGGGCTTTGATTTCCGTCTTAGTGGAAGGTCAACAGGAACACGGTTTGGCAAGGGAAGTTACTTTGCTAAGAATGCCAAAACAGCAAATTGTTATACGGAGCCTGATAACTGCATTATGTTTCTAGTTAGAGTTTTGGCTGGCGATTATACAACTGGTAATAAAACATATACACGACCACCTCTTAAAGATCCAAAGGATCCTTGCAGTGATTTGTACGATTCGTGTGTAGACAATGTAGAAAGTCCTGAAATTTTTGTTATTTTTGACAATCATCAAGTGTATCCAGATTACGTGATAAAGTACACCAATTACACTTCTACTATACATTTGTAGCTCACATGAATTACTTCTGTATTAATGACTAATGCATATATACTTTACTTGGGCATTGGTGGGTTATGGAAGAGTTCTGATGTGTGAATTAATATCATTCATCCATCAATATCTGCTGATATAAATCATTATGGCTTTCTAAGAACAGATTTTAATAAGCTTTCCTCATTATTTTACATCAAAACGTGTGTATGTATATACAGCATGCGAGTACCATCCTGACTGTATAGTACTACATACAAATCAAATCCAGCTTAATAGGAAGCCAAATTTAATTTAACCTTTGACATTGTTACCTTTTTATAATATCTTATTATGAATTATTGAACATATTATTATGTGATCTGCATTCTTGAATATTATCAACAACCACTTGTATGCTAACTGAAAGCTTTGCATATTTAATCAAGTGGTCTATTTTGATACTGACTTTACCATTTGTAATGTATAGTTAAAATTACAGAACAACTTTGAAATGTGTAATCACGCTTTAGAACCCATGACATGACTCATGTAATTCGAATTGCAGAACTAAGAGGAATTTCAGGATGTACATCTTTAGTATATATTTTGCCATTCTTATTACCAGCTAAAAATACAGTTTATGCCTTGTCACTTGCATGTTATTTGCTTGGACCCAGCAATTTCATAACCTGCCTGGCGTCTATCGCTAGCCTAAATCCTAAACATTGTAACAAGAAAGTTAACGTGGAATGTGGCAAAAGCAACTTGTTTGTGGCATTCCACGAAACAAATTTATTCAACCAAAACATAAAGTATCTAGTACATGAATGTACATGAAGTGTTTGCAAAGTTATGAAAACTGGTAGATGCATCGAAACAAGAGCAGCATACCAAAACTAGGTCACTCCGGTCTTATTAGCATATTTTAGAAACCGATTTTCACGCTTGAGTGAATGTTTTACGTTAAAGTTAAAGTCAAAGTTAATAAAATCAATAACGTAGAGTCTCATGGAAAGTGCTTTTAGTCATATCAAATCAAAACTAGGATGATGTAGCTTACCTTTGGCCATAAAAAAATATTTTCAGATATTTGTGCACTGCATCCTCATTATCCGTTGTTGGTAGAATGTCATACTCCAAGGCTTGTGAATTCATTGCTTGCCCAAATCAACCTAAATCGGTTTACTTTGTGTCTGAAAGACATACATTGCCCATCTGCTTGTTATGATATAGAAAATAAACCATTTAAAGTGGCAGAATATATCAAACAGCTATTTAATCATCTACAATTATGATAATTTTTATATGAAAACAATGCATATCAGGAGCCTCTGAGCTACCTTTGTGCTCTCAGCCATCCATTATACCCTCAATCTTTTGGACCAATTCGATTTTATTGTTGATTATTTTCCTTAATGTTTCGATATAATTTACCATTTTTACCTATATTCATTAAAATTGAAATTTGGATGATTCTCAAAAGAATAGGCAAATTATTCCACAGCAGGATAAGAAAGATATAATGAACATGTTTGAGTGATGTCTTTATCATTTGCTAAATCCTGTGTATGTCCTACCACTACTTGGGTCAATTACATTTTATTTCAACCCTATAACGACGAAGCTTGGTATGTCGATGTACCTTAATGAGTAGCATGTTACTGTAATATTTCCTTCCTCTCTACATGATGGATTAGTTTTACCATATACCTTCAATTAGTGTCAAACATTTTAAACCAGTCGTGACCAGCTTGAATTAACTGCCACGCATATGTTTGGAAGACTCTTGAGCTTCCGTTGATTGCCATTATTCTTCCATACCTGCCTATATAACGTCAGCAAATCATTGAGTGTTCATATTAGTAAAACAATTATCAATTCCAAAAACTTATATCTTCCTTTTTGCCCCTCCAATTATCTGCTATAATATATTTATAATAATAATAATAATAATAATAATAATAATA
>QKMX01081450.1:0-11330 GCA_003401595.1 Venustaconcha ellipsiformis | reverse complement strand
TGTTTGTCCAGTTTATGACCACCTTCGCCTGTCGAAAAAGTATTTCTAATGAGTCATAAAATATATTAATTATTATATTATTCATAATATAATTACTTAACTTATAAAATGTCTGATAACTCAAACGAATGTCACATAAGATACTTACAAGTAGTAACACCTTTAAAAAATCATGCAATCTCATTAAAAAAACAAATATGGTAATAAAATCATGATTGTTTGGTGGCTTTAAATGTCTGTATCGCAATAGTGCCCGTAAAGTTATAGGTGTTTGCTTTTGAAGAATTTTGCGAAACACATGAAATTACGTGCAAGTAATCCCTTTTGTAAATTTTAATACATTATTGTAACTTAGCAATTATATGTCAATAATTTTGTTTCGTTTACTATTTGAAGTACATGAATGTATCAAAAAATGCTTAATATCTAGTAAGAATGCATTATAAGATAGAATAAATATTACCAAAACTTGCTGCATTAAGACTCGAAACTTTTAACACCCGCTATAGATTTTTAAGTAACGCTACAGGAATCAATTTCAAGATATACACCTTAAATGTTAATGCAGTTGTTAACGTTTGAAGCTACGACAAAACTAATTTTATATATTTTTTGGAAGAACCTAATATTTAGGCTGTTGTTACAACCATTGTGCAACAAAGGTCTAATTTTATTCATGATTTAAAAGTCGGGTGGTACCACTAACTGTTATTCTCTGTTATTTCATTTCAGAAATGAACAGTACAATAACAACAGTCTAGTCAAGCGTTATGGTACTGGCAACAAATATTCTATCGCAGCTAATTTTCATCCAACATTTGTATTCATTGTTCGTTTTCTTTTAACTAGCTTGTACTGTTATAACCGTGCCTCTTGCATTAAGTAACTGAACGAAGTGGAACCAACAATTTAACTAAAATCAAGAAGCTATTTTATTACTATACGACATAAAGTAAACATTCAAGAAGCACTTATAATATTGTGAATGCAATCCGAAATAATCCTACATTTATTATCACTTGTCCTAAATTGTAGATCGAATTTAAATAGTCTGGAATATCCTGGTTTACAATGATGATGTAATCGAGAATATCTTTGAATTTACAATCATTCCAGAAAATTGTGTTAAGCAAAAGTCAATAAGTATCTAGTAATTTCAATGAATATTTAAATAAATAATTCTTCTCTAATTCTATCTGAACAATTCTGTAAACTCTGGTAACAAACATTTTCCACAAGCTGATATTAGGAATAACAATGAATTGTTTGGTTACCAATTACCTATTTATACACATTTGGACTTGGCCTAGATACTAATCTGTCCAAAGGATCTTGACAATGAAATTGTAAATAATTATGTTAATAGTATATTCTAACCTCATTTACAACCTGTTTATAACAATGAAGACCAGATGTAAGCCATGTAAACATCATGTTTGCATTATTTAACTTACAGTCGTAGACAAACGGTAAGCAGATACATTATATATTTATAAGAATACAAAGAGTCTATACATACAGAATTCCAAGATCAAAGAATGGTTCTGATTTTTATGTGTGCTAGCTGCCATATTTTTCCCATTGAATAAGATTATGTTTACAATTCATTATAGCTCTAAATTTATATTTACCTACACTCTTAAAGATGTTGGATTTACTGTATATTTTGCCATGGCAGTTAAATTTTATCAAACTTTATCAGAATAAAAAATTAAAACTAATCAAGCTTCTGTCTGCCAAATGGAAACGAACCACTATATCGTGCAAACAAATTAAAGTTTGCATTTGTTCAACATTACCATGTATAAAAGTGTAATAACTGAAAAAATGGGTAACTTTTACTGACCAGAATTAATCATCTTGGTAATTGTATATTTATACATAATATACATTAATATTGGATTCTAGTCAAGTAGAATCTGTAACATTATTATTAAATCTCCGTTTTGGTTTACGTAGTTCAGTAGGTAAATCAGGCTTAAGTCATTAGACGCAAAATAACATGAAATATCTTTCCTAAAACGTTCAGCTCATAACGTAGTGCAAATCCCCAAAAGAGACTATTTACGTCCAGCGGAGGATTTGTGTGCCTTAGTGGCCTCCTTAGTTCTTAAAGTGAGATATTCATATTAGTTTATTAAATGTCACTTTGATTTAACCACAAACATATCTACTTTCCATAAACTTAGAAAAGTAAAGAGTTTTTTTTAAATGTCACATAGCCAAATTAATATGATCAATGTAAAGTTATGTGTTAAATAAAATCAGAATAGCTTTGAGATTTCCGAATTGGTTGAAAACATAATTATTTTCGCTAAATTGTACTTATGGGGTGACGTTAGCATATTTCGTGCAATCTAGTGTCGATTCCACAGAAGAGGAAGAAGAAGCATCATGTACTTGCGTACGAGACGCAGATTCTAGACGCTGAAAATATTTAAAGACTTGGACGGATGACACAAACATCCAAAGATATATTTATAATGAATTGTGTTTAATCGCGATAGATGATTGAGAAGCAAAGGTCAAAATTAGTCATTTTCCATATTAGCGATGTTTTGAGAGTTATAATGAAACACCTTGGTGCATATGAAAATGCTTCAATAGTTTCTAGACACCTAGCAAATAAGTAATTAATGATCACATTGTATGTAACGTGTAAAGGATATGTTATGATTTGAATCTGACATTTTATGTAAACTTAATGGTATTTATTAAATTTTAGTTTCACTAAATTAAATGCATATATTTTTTAATACTCGATATAATTATGGTACTAATATTCTGCATTATAATGTTTACTGACACCGTGATGTATGTGGCCATATGATGCTTTTATGTAGCTAACTACTGATCGCAATGTATAGTTTATTAACGTTTATGCTTATTGGTAATAAATCAAATCTGGCAACGATACCTAGAGGTGACAATAGTCCAATGATTATTGAATGTATGACTGTTGCCATGTCTAATTCGGCTCCCGCTAATGCCACGAATATTTTGGAAGCAAGTGAAATGTTGCGATTTTATAATCTATCATCATTACATATTTACTTGATGATTTGCAGGTTCTTGCTTTGAAAGTAACTCTTGGCAAAATACGGCAGTTTAATGTCTGTCGAATTTCTAAAGATATGAACATCTTCCCCAACAATAAAATACCCACAAACAAAAACAAGCCAACACGTAATGTATAGTTTATAATATAAGTCTCAGACGTATAAGCTAAACAAAGAAAATCCTCAGATTTTGTATAAAAAAGAAATTCTTAATCTGCATCAATGGTAAATTTTCGAGTGTCATGCTACTTTCCGTGTTTGTTGTGTCCTGAACGTTTATTATTGCTTAAATCTATACACCATTAGTGGAATAATCTATGTTTATATAATTGCAAGGTCATTCAGTAAATCGTTGCAAATTCGAAAACTAACATCGTGAGATGTGCCTTTCTGTATGGCTTGAATGGGTTTTTGAGTAAGGAAAGAGGAAAAAGGTTATATGAAGCTATTACATTTGTATTGATAGCCAAGTTCAGAAAGAAAAGTGGATATCGAAGATACTCTATATTTCTTGTTGATTAAGTGCGTTGTGAAAAGGGTCTAACTGAAATTGGGAAACACAATTATGTTGAGGTGGCTCATGCTGGATGGGGCAAATATTTATCCTCAGCCATAGGAAAGCTGTTGTCAGTAAACCCAGTCAGGAAGCGATCAAGCTTATTATGTTATTGGGCGCGAGATTCATGTAGTACCAAAACATCGTCCAAAGGATGTGTCATATGTGTTAACTTTGTTTTCGCTATCGATTGAAGAAAAGTGTCTGAAATATCCGACAACTGGATCCACATACCATTGTTAAGCATTTATCGAAATAATGTAGGTTGCGCCTTAAAAAGCTAAGAACAATGATCTTGCTTGAGATTAATTAGAAGAATACGGAATGCATTTCATATGCCAGTCTTAGTCATAAACTCCATTACATAGCCGCTTTGTAGTGTAATGGCAATACGTTCATAATGAAATATTAATTGTTGATTTGGAATTCCATCGTTTACTGAATCGCGCGGTGAGAAGAAGAGGTGATGAGCCAGTCTAAATAATCCGGAAATTTTCTTATCAACTAAACCCAATGGTGAAAATATTATTGGAAATTGGAATATTGCTTTGTACGAAAAGCCTCTTCAAAGTCATGGGCCTATCTTTTTCTTCTTTAATTCCGGTATTTGTTTCAGCCGATTTAAAGTACGTAAATACGTTTCTATGCATCCTCCCTTTAAAACATTTTGACAACCAAGAAACAGGTATTTCTTTATCGCCTAGTGTTTTGATGTTTGGGTTTGCGCTTCGAGGTTGTTCGAATAGTTGGGAACGTAAAAGATGGTTATTAGGTAGTTGCCGTTGTGGACCGTTGAATTTGTTGGGCAGCGAATAAGTGAGTTCACTCTTAAACAATTGAATTACTATCCGGAAAATTGCATACAAATTCCAGCACAATAACGACCACTCAAACTACCTTCAAATACTTGTGGTTCTCATTCGTGAGAGATTAATAGGTATGAAGTTGTTTTGACCATACTCTAGTTCAGCCTACATGTATAATTCTAGATGTGAGGTTCACCATTTAGCATCCCTTTTGTAACTAATTGTCGAACGTTTTCATCATTATAACGAAATTAGAGCGTCTCTTCTGAGGTGTAAGGATAGTTTGCATATGGTGGGTAAGAGAGGTACTAACCAGTGGATTATCTTTTACATCGGACACTAGTACACCTGCTCGACCCGAGAATCCACAATTCGTTTGTAAGTATGCAGTTCCTAAGGTTGGGACAATGCTGAGTTCAGGAGCAGTACTTTGTGTATCTAGTTTACATTTGAAACCCGCATCTTGCGAGTTATTTAGGAGGGTACAATTGACCTATTGTTGCCTGGTTTCTACAATGACACGACAGACCCCTGATGGTTCTAGTGCATTGGCTAAAACTAAGAATGCTACTATTTCCATTGAATTGCCTGATCAGTACTATCAGCTGATCAAAATTAGTATCGAACTCATGTGTCACTGTAATGTTGAGACTATTGGAAAACTCTTGAGATAAAATATGAAGAAGATAAGGATCCAACGAAATATCTTGGGTCGATGTTTCAGGTTGCGTATTGGTGGCAACATGTGTTCTCAATGGTTCCGAATTTATGGGCAGCTTTACCATCTCTTTACTATCTTTTGCGTAGCCGCCTCAGCGTTTATTATTTGGTGGCATTCTGAAAGGAAAGCCAAGTCAAGTTAACAATTACCTAAATTTAAGTGCATTATTATTTAAGCCATTAACAAAACTTCAGTCGCCATTTTTGTAATATTCTAAAAATCACGTTTCACTGCAATAATAGTAACAGAAATATAGTATATAAATAAAACTATATGTGTTGCAATTCTTTATTGGATACCAAAACTAGCACCAATGGGACTGGACAGCCAAATATAGACAATCTATGTTCAAAATTGTGTGGGAAAATTACATTTTTAACATGTTAATGTTTTGTCAAGTATAAAAAAATCAGTAGCTATTATAATGGACAAGAAATCTAAATATATGACAATATTATAGAGCAGTTTTAAAGTAGTTCAAAGATTCGAGCATCGCTCTTTTTTTGCGTTTCCAATGTATCTGTAGCGGTTGCAGAACTCACTGAGTAGTGTTCCAACAGGGCCTTTTAATCTGGAAACGAGAGCATGACTCCGTCACCTAGGCTGCACTTGACCATAGATGTATGTGCTCGATGTATATATTTTTAATTTCTTTTTGTTAATTTTCTTAAACGATGGGATTTATTAAGACCTTTTTGAATATTCAAAGATAAATTAAAGTTTAGCGTAAATAAGCAAGGTATTAATTCCAGATAATAAATCAATATTGGCATGACTCGACTCGAATTGGCATTGGTATCTAAAAAAAAATAGTATTCAGGTATTGATTCCAGGTAATATATCAATATTGGCATAACTCGGATTGGCATTGGTTTCTAAGAAAAAATAGTATCCAGGTTGACATGGAATAGATGATTATCGGGTTTGATTCTGCAAACCGAGTTCGATCGTCGGAGTTAATGTGATGGTTCATTTATCTACACATAAAGACTTTGTGAAGGAGTAGTTATCAAAATTAGATTTACCTGACTGTGTCTCAGATCAAGAATATTCTGGTAATATTTTCCAGGTGATTTTATTCAAGCCATGTAAAACCGTACGGACATCCTTTCGTATACAATCCGATGCTCTTTGTTCATTATTCGTATTAAATCTAGGTGGGCATTTGTCCATGAGTTAATTAATTTACAACAGGATGTTGTACGTTGGAACACGTATCCTTAAAGGATTTGATTGAAACAACGATAAAAGAATCCTAAAGTTATAGCTTTTAGTTATCAATAATTCAATACGATTGTGAAAACAGACCATACAAAATAGTTGCCGTATGGTTGTTCGTTATGAATGCATTTGAAATAAAAGTTTCATTTTAGAAATTGTAAGAACCTTTTGATATATCAATTGATGTCGTCGTTGCAAACAACATGAAAGCATATTTTACTTTCGCTCTTAAAAGTAATAGAGTCATTTGGTATTGCGTCCGTAACAATATTCTGTATATTGTAGTAATTAAGAGTGCCAGATTAAATATATTTCTGTAAAGGTCTGACATGCAAAGGGACTAAATGCTTTCTCAACATACTGTATTGTTTACATCAACGGAATATCCTATTAATTTGGGACAACTAGTTCTTATGAATATTAAAAGTTACTCAAACCTACAGTAGCCGCCATCAACTTCCAAGGAAACGTCAAGTGCAAGAGTTTGTTCTAAGATGGTCAAATCTACAGGGCAAGCCTAAATAGCAGTCAGTTCGTGGGTAGGTATAATGCTAATAATTTGAATGGTCAAATTGTGTTGTGAAGATAAGTTTTTTTTTTACTTTCTACAACACGTAAAGTAATCTCTGCGGTCCAAATGTTTATATTACCTCTCAAAGAAACCCAGTGGAACAAATGGTCAGTATTAAAAGTAAATAAAGATGATTAAGATTAGTTACATTTATAAGTTTACTTAGAAGAACGCGTATGGAGGAGAGTAAAATAATTTTGTATATGGACACGTGGGTGTCTATAGCAGTGCTGCATGAAGCCTAATCTGGCCAAAACGTTTTATGATCTCTAACGATGGACTAATAACGATGGACTAATACTTAGTAAACTGTAATATTATTTACGAAACAGTGACTTAGGTTGGACAATATTGAATTTGTTAAAAGTTTTCCTTGTCCCTTCCGCCTCAACGAGGAATGTTTCGGGAGTGTTCATTAGAAATGTGAAATAGCCCACGCCTTCCTGTCCCAGGGACGTTAATTCTGTCTCATGTTTTGCCCATTGTGTTTCTTTCTCCTGAGTAACATATTGGAGGATTAGGGGAAAGTAAAGTTTTATTCTATCATTTTGTGATGGTTCATTGTGACTTTTCTGCCTACAATTTAGAAATATTGGTTTAATCTTTTATCTATCCTTTTGTTGGCCATATTTTGAGGAATCAAAGCAAGCGATTGGGAATGAAAGTGTTCTGAGCATTTTAAGAATCCGGTATTGATTGATGAAAGTACAAATAAGATAACTCAACGTATACATCTAAGTTTAGGTCAAAATCATATTCCCTTTTCGGCGATTTTCGATTCATTTCAATTGAGAGAAATTCTAGCAGATGAAATTGTCTCGCACCCCAGAATCACTGCATTCATCTTAATCCCTAGTTTGCAAGACACCAGGAATTGACTTCACAGATTCATCGGATATAATTCGATATGACTGACTTTGAGTAAGCCTAACAGCTTTACACATCACATAATTGCCTCGAGATGAGCTTCATTACCGTCTATAGCTCTCTTCTAAAACCTAGACGGGCTTTGGCAATGATAAAAGGCTATAGTTTTGTTACATCTTAGGTTTCTTCTCTCCATGCTAAGGTTGCAAAATAGCTAAAAAGTACAATGATTTTGAAATATGTCTGTAACCGAATCACGAACTGAATTGTTGCTAGACTGTTTTATACTAGATTTTTTGCCATCGTTTTTTTTATTTATTACTACTAACCAATTACCATCACTTTGTCCCCTTGTCTCCGAACCGTCTTTGAGCCCAATAATGGGTATGCTTGTTTATTCTTATTTCCTTTTGTATTTGCTGTTGAAACACTGAGGGCACGCATGGTGATATACGAGAGCAAATTATGACCCTGATCAATTTATTTTTGCCGGAGATGATTAGTTTAGAATTTTTGTAATCATCACATCATACTTTTCCTCATTGAGAACTGTAAAATTTATCAGCATGAAGATCCTTAAAACAAAAGTCACCATCAGCATAATCTCTGGTGTTTTTGTGTGTCTAGCTATTAGATACAACCGATCGGTTTCCACATCTCATCTAGCTCAATGCGAGATCGATTTACTCTTTTGCATTGGAGTGGCAAGATTTTGCGTATCTTCTGCAGATGTAAAATGAATATTCTCCACCAACATTGGACCTAATCCATGTTAATCCGGAAATCCTCAGATTTCTCATGAATGTATTTAATGTGAAATATTTCAATTGAAGCTCTAAGAACATATATTTATCTAGATAATAATTATCCTAAGAGCAATGCTATAATGGAAGTGTTAAGAATGGAAGTGTGTTATCCATTCAATTATGAACCAATTTTTTTTTCAACCATTTTGTTAGACTACAAGATATGTAATGTCAAGGCCAATGGAAATGGAAGACTCTAATACCAATAAATTTCATTTAATTTGGACAAATCGAGTGTACGTGACGAGTAATTTGAACACAAATTTTATCGAAAGTTTAACTAACGGAAAAAATGACTAAAACAAGGTCGGATTATATATTATTGCAATGATGAAAAGATATACATGTCTTAGGACAATATCACAATGGAAACGGAATTAAATAAACTTACATTATATGTCTCAAACAGTGTCAATAGATGGAAAAATCATATGGAATGATGAAGATATAACAAGTCTGCCTCAGAGATAAACTATGCTATTAATGATGTGCTAAATTAAAATATGACAATTAAAACAACATGTTGCGTAGTTTCCTAGATCTTTAGGTTTTGAATTCTACGTATATGTATATTGTGCAGAGTTTTTATCATAAATTGTAAACCTATGTCTTTTCATGTGATTATGGATGCTTTACATGTAAACATCTTACCTGTCCTGTTTATGTAACACTTTAAAAAAAACCATCATATAAATAAATTTCCTATGAAACAAATTACAAAACATCATGTTATATAAGTACATAGTTTAGCACTTTTTCCGTGTCTGCTCGACGCTCCTTGGCTTATATATTGTATTCAGTTAATGCAGCAACTTTTGTCACTGTCCAGCAGATATAGTCTGCAAGTATTTGATCGGATCCATTTGCCCTGATAGTGTGTCTGTCTTGTTGCTATGTCCTGCTGAAATCTCACCTCGCACTCATCAATTGCAGTTCCAGAGTTTGCTGGAAAGAATATAGATGAGAGTTCACAAAATTGACTGACATGTCTCAACCAAGGATTTTTTATGCCTAAAGTAGGTTGCTACTTACTGGAAAGGTTTCTATGTCGTCTTTTCCTTGCCACGCAGTGCACGCTCAAATTCTTCACGAATCTGAAGACCAAGAAATACACATTCCTTTATCATAGATTAACTTAACCTTGAAACGTTTCCACAAAGGTACTTGAAAGCTGCTTGTGTTTTGTCCGTGACTTTGACAAAGCTCTTCATCAGGCCCAGCTTGATTTGCAAGGATAGCAATATAATCTTCCTTGATTCAACATGTGGTGGATGCCAAACACTTTTCCTCCCAGGCTCCAATTACTGTTACATTGATAAATGTCTCATGATACAGTGGTAATCTCGCACGATTATCCCATTCGCAGAACAAAATGGCAGTACTTTGTCTATCTATGTTGCAGGTCATGCAAGAGAGCAAGAACTTTCAAATAGTCACACATCTGCCACAGATGATGGTCATAGTTTATTTCCCTCACACGTTGTTTCATGTGTTTACTGGTTTCCTTCATATGAACTGCATAGCCAACTGGAATTGATGAAACTATGCAGCAGAACAGATTCAAGACTCTTTTTGGATGAATCAATGAACAATCTCCACTCATCTGGATCATAAATGATGTTAATGGCTGCCGTCACAACATATATGTTATTTTAAGTTACTTGATCAACTTCCATGAAGACTGATATGATAAGATCCTTTTAACAGTCACAAAACATGGAACCCCTATCATCATCTGCTAAGAAATTTCAATGCTGTAGTCTGAAGACAAAATGCTGTGCCGTACTCTTCGAAAGTTCCAAATCCCTGACAAGGTCATTCAGTTCACTTTGTTATGAGGTGTTGTGCAGAGCAGTAGTATGGGAGAAAATATGGGTCATGTTACATTGATGGTTCAGGATTAGAAGTTTCATCCTTTTTCTCTTCCTTGCCTGACGCAAGTGAGAATGATTATGGTTCATCAGGAACTGGCAGTTCTTCTCCATGGGCTACTGGACGTGGAACAGATGGATTGCTTGGACCATGAACAGTGCACCTTTTCGTTTTTAACACACATTTCCCAACTGAAGGCATCATGAAGAAGTAACAATTACTGATTTGATTATTTAGCTCTGTCCAAAATCAATGGAACTGCTAAAGTCATATATTTACTTTTCCTGTTCATCCACTGGGAAGATTTGTTGGATAAATGTTGCAGCTTATATGTCGAACCCACCTCTAGTACCTGATCTCCTATTGTGCAGCCAACTTAAAGGTGATAGAGTTTCTTAACATTAGTAGTCATGCTGCGCCTTTGTGATTCAAATGCCACTTCATCACAAACATAACAGACGTTATCTGCATTGTTCACACAAGTATGAGGCATCTCTGCTCACTTTGGCTAAGCAGAAACGTGTACCTTTGCAAAATCAAATACTGACAAATATGAGAGCACGACACTGTAATTTCTCTAGTTGATATATGGCAATTTGTTCAACGGAGTGATGTAATCTTAGTTATGATTGCATTATCCATGACTTCCAAGAATCACATAATGCAATTCATATTATGTATGGCGCAGTACGCGTTTCATATTGCTTCATTCATTGTGTTTCCCAAATATCAAGTACTGTCCGAACCCATTGATAGATTTATTCATGGATCCAATCAAAGATGTAGTTTAGTCATTTCTGTTTCACAATTCTGATCCATTACTTTTCTAACGCACTTATCCTTCTTAGTCC
>QKMX01081442.1:0-10985 GCA_003401595.1 Venustaconcha ellipsiformis | reverse complement strand
TCTTGATTCAGTCTTTGTGTGCCCATCGGACGCCCCTTATATTGCAGTTTGCTATCAACGAAATTCGTCAGGACTTCCTTAGAGAGTTGACTCTATCCCACAGAGATACAATATCAAAGAAGGTTACATGTCAAAACTAAAATGATATAATGTTCTTACAGCATGTGCCTTACGCGACCTCCATCTAGCCGTAGATTTTTCGAAATCGCCTCGAAGAATTCTTTTAAAAACATTTTGTACCGTTAGAACGTGAACTTAGTTAGATACTGTGCAGGAGACCTTGAAATCAAAATCCTCATAGCAGTTTTTCATTTAATGCAAACTATTGATACAATCTATTAACATCTGCCTGGTGTTGTGGTTATTTTTATTTGTTATTTTTTTCGCGGGGGTGGGTGGGTAATAAGCGTATCTATAAGGCATACCTTATTTCGCTGTTTCCTCTCGACGAAATTCGTCAGGACGATTTTCGTGGATGGGTCTCTATCCCTTAGAGATCAAATGACAAAGAAGTTTTAACATCTACTTACGGCATGTGTTGTACGAGACCTGTGTGATCTTGATAATATCTCGAAAGAAAGAGGAATCAGTGAGAGAGAGGTCTCAGCTGAGAGAAAGAGGTCTCAGTTGAGAGAGAGAGGTCTTAGTTGAGAGAGAGAGGTCTCAGTGAGAGAGAGGTCTCAGTGAGAGAGTGATGTCTCAGTGAGAGAGAGAGAGAAAGAGGTATCTGTGAGAGAAGGAGAGAGGTCTCGGAGAGAGAAAGAAAGAGGACTCAGGCAGAGAAAGAGAGAGAACTCAGTGAGAGAAAGAGAGAGGTCTCAGTGAGAGAAAAAGAGAGGTCTCAGTGAGAGAGAGGTCTCAGTGAGAGAGAGGTCTAAATGAGAGAGGTCTCTCTCACTGAGAACTCTCTCTTTATCTCACTGAGACAAATCTCTTTCTCTCACTGAGACCACTTTCAATCACTGAGACCACTCTCTTACTCTCACTGAGACCTCCTCTCTCTCATTGAGACCTCTCCCTGTCTCTCACTGAGACTTTTCTCTCTCTCTCACTGAGTGATCTTTCCCACACTGAGAAAAATATCTCTCAGTGAGAACTATATCTCTCACTGAGACATCTCCCTCTCTCTGAGACCTCTCTCTCTCTCACTGAGACCTCACTCATTCACAAAGAAATCTCTTCCTATCACTGAGACCTCGCTTTCTCACTGAGACCTCTCTCTCTCTCTCTGAGACCTCTCTGTCTTACTGAGACCTCTCTATCTCTCTCACTTAGACCTCTCTCTCACTGAGACTTCTCATTCACTCTCACTGAAACCATACTATCTCTCTCTCAATGAGAAAACTCTCTCTTTCACTGAGAACTCTCTCTCTCTCACTGAGAACTCTCCATTTCACTGAGACCTCTCTCTCCCTATTTCACTGAAACCTCTCCCTCACTGAGAACTATCTTTCACTGAGATCGCTCTCTCTCTCACTGAGACCTCGATCTCTCACTGAGATCTCTCTCTCAATAAGACCTATCTCTCTCTCAGAGACCTCTATCTAACTGTGACCTCTACCTCACTCTCACTGAGAAATATCTCTATCTCACTGAGACCTCTTACTCTCTGACTGAGTCATCTCCCCCTCTCTATCATTCACAGTGTCCTCCTTCTTTATCTCTCAGTCTCACTGAGAGCTCTATCTCACTCTCGTTCACTGAGAGATCTCTATCTCACTGAGACCTCACTCTCTGTTTCACTGAGACCTTTCTCTCTGTCTCACTGAGACCCCACTTTCTCTGACTCACTGAGACTCCTCTCACTCTCTCACTGAGACAGCTCACTTACTACCACTGAGACCTCTCTCTCTCTCTCTCACACAGAGACCCCTCTCTCTCACTGAGACCTCTCTCTCACTAAATTAATACCTATCTCTATCTCACCCACTGAGACGTCTCTCTCAATCTCACTCATTGACACTTATCTCTCTATCACTCACAGAGACCTCTCACTCTCTCAAACACTGAGACGTATCTCTCTTTCACTCACTGAGACCTCTCTCTCTCTCAATGAGACCTTAATCTCTCATTCACTGAGGCCCCTCTCTCTCACTCTCTGAGACCTCTCTCTCTCAGTCACTGAGACTTCTCACTCTCTCACTGAGACCTCTCTCTCTCTCACTGAGACCTATCTCTCTCACTCACTGAGACCTCTCTCCCACTGAGACCTCTCTCTCTCTCTCACTGAGACCACTCTCTCTCACTGAGGCCTCTCTCTCATGGAGACCTCTCTCACTCACTGAGACCTTTCACTCTCACTGAAATCTCTCTCTCACTGAAACCTCTCCCTCAATGAGACCTCTCTCTTTCTCACTGAGACATCTCCACTCTCTCGCTCACTGAGACCTCTCTCTCTCACTGTGATCTCTCTCTCTAACTGAGACCTCTCTCTCAATGAGAACACTCTTTCACTGAGACCAAACACACTCTCACTGAGACCTATCTCACTCTCACTGAGATCTCTCTCTCTCATTGATACCTCTTTCCCGCTCTCTCACTGAGACCTATTTCTCTCTCTCTCACTGAGACCTCATTCTCTCTCTCTCATTGAGACCTCTCTCTCACTTAGACCTCACTCACTCTCACTGAGATCTTTCTTCCTCTCACTGGGACCTCTAGCTCTCTCTCTCTCACTGAGACCTCTGTCTCTCTCTCACAAAAACCTCTCTCTGGCTCACTGAGACATCTCTTTCTCACTGAAAACTCTCTTTCTCACTGAGACCTCTCTCTCACTGAGACATCTCACTCTCTTTCACTGAGACCTCTCTCTCACTGAGACCTTTCTCTCTCTCTCTATCTTTCACTTTGTTCTAACTGTCTTTCATTGAGTGCTCTCTCTCTCTTTCACTGAGTGCTCTCTCTCTCTTTCACTGAGAGATCTCACACTTTCACTGAGTGCTCTGTCTCTTTCATTGCGAGCTCCCTCCCGCTCACTCTCTCTCACTAGGACCTCTCTCTCTCTCGCTCTCTCTTTCACTGAGAACACTCTCTTTCTTTCTCACTGAGACCTCTCTCTCTCTCACTGAGACCTCTATATATCTCCCTGAGACCTCACCCTCAATGAGACCTCTCTCTATCTTTCTCTAACTGAGACCTCTCTCACTCACTGACACCTCTCACTCTCTCCCACAGAGACCACTCTATCTCTCATTGAGACATCTTTCTCCCTTACTGAGACCTCTCTCTCACTGTCACCGAGACCTCTCTCTCTCACTGAGACCTATCTCTCTCACTGAGACCTCTTTGTCTCTCTCAAAAAGACCTCGCTCTCTTTCACTGCAAGATCCCTCTCTCACTGAGACCTCTTGCTCTCTCTCTCACCGTGACCACTCTCTCTATCTCTCACTGAGATCTCTCTCAATCTCACTGAGACTTCTCTCCCTCACTGAGACCACACTCTCTCTCACACTGAGACATCTATATCTATCTCTCACTGTGACCTCACCATCTCTAACTATGACCTCTCTCTCTCTATCTCTTGCTGAGACATCTATCTCTCTCTTGCTGAGAACTCTCTCTCACACCTCTCTCTCTCTCAATGAGACTTCTCTCTATTTCTCTCTCTCTCACACTGTGATCTCTCTCTCTCTTACTGAGACCTGTCTCTCTCTATCTGAGTCCTCTCACTCTCTCACTGAGACCTCTCACACTCTTTCAATAAGACCTCTCACTCTCTTTCACTGAGACCTCTCTCTCTTTCCATCTTTCACTATGTCCTCTCTCTCTCTATCTTTCACTGAGAGCTCTCTCTCTTTCACTAAGAGCTCACTCTCAATTTCACTGGGAGCACTCTCTTTCACTGAGAGCTCTCTCTCTTACACTGAGAGCTCTCTCACTATCAGTGCGCGATCACTCCCTCACTCAATCTCACTAAGACGTCTAACTCACTGAGACCCCTCTCTTTGACTTAGACTTCACTCTCTCACTGAGGCATCTCTCTCTCACTGAGACCTCTCTCTCTCACTAAGTCCTCTCTCTGGCTCACTGAGACATCTTTTTCTCATTGAGACCTCTTTCTCTCACACTGAGACTTCTCTCTCTCTCTCTCACTGTGACGTCTCTCTCTCACTGCGATCTCTTTCTGTCTCTCTCACTGAGACCTTTCTCTCTCTCTCTCACTCTCTCTCTCTCTCTGAGACCTCTGTCTCTCGCTCTCACTGAGAACTCTCTCTCTCACTTATTCCTATCTCTCTCTCTTTCTAACTAATTTCTCTATCTCTTTCACTGAGACCTCTCTCTTTATTTCTCACTGAGACTTCTCTCTCACTGAGAACTCTTTCTCTCTCTATCACTGAGACCTCTCTCTCTCTAACTGAGACCTTTCTCTATCTCTCTCACTCAGACCTCTCTCTATCTCAGTGAAACCTCTCACTCTATCTCGCTGAGACCTTTCTCTCTCTCTTTGACTGTGACATCTCTCTCTTTCACTGCGTCCATTTCTCACTGAGACCTTATCTCTCTCTCTCAATCTATCACTGAGTCTTCTCACTCTCTCTTTATCTTAAACTGAGAGCTCTCTCTCTTTCACTGAGAGCTCTCTCTTTCACTATGAGCTCTCACTCTTTCAGTGTTAGCACCCTCCCTCTCTCTCTCTCACTGGGACCTCTCTCTCTCTCTCTAAATGAGACCTCTCTATCATTGAGACTTCTCTCTCACTGAGTCCTCTCTCTTTCTTTCACTGAGTCCTCTCTCTCTCACTGAGACCACTCCCACTCTCAGTAAGACCTCTCACTTATCTCTCTCTCTCACTGAGTCATCTATCTTTCTCACTGTGACCTCTCTCTCTAACTCTCGGAGACCTCTCTCTCACTGATACCTCTCTCACTCTCGCTGAGAACTCTCTCTCTCACTGAACCTCTCTCTCTCACTGAGACTTCTCAATCTCTCAATGAAACATCTCTCCCTCCATCTCACTGAGGCCTCTCTGAGTCAATTAGACATCTCTCTCTCACTATCACTGAGAATTCTCTCTCTCTCTTTGAGCCCTCTCTCTCACTGAGATCTCTCTCTCACTGAGACCTCTCTCTCTCACTGAGACCTCTCTCACACACTCTCTCATTGAGACCTCTTTCCCTCTCTCTCTCTCTGAGACCTCTTACTCTCTCTCTCAATGAGACCTCTTTCTCTCTCTCACTGAGAACTCTCTCTCACTGAGACCTCTCTTGCTCTCTCACTGAGACCTTTCTTGCTCTCTCACTGAGACCTCTCTCTTTCACTCATTGAGACCTATCTCTCTCACATAGACCTCTCTCACTCACTCTCACTGAGTCCCCTCTATCTCTCACTGAGACCTCTCTCTCTCTCACAGATAACTCTCTCTTTCACTGAGACCTCTCTCTCTCACAGATAACTCTCTCTCTCACTGAGACCTCTCTCACACACTCTCTCATTGAGACCTCTTTCCCTCTCTCTCACTGAGACCTCTTTATCTCTCTCTCAATGAGACCTCTTTCTCTCTCTCACTGATACCTCTCTTTCTCACTGAGACCTCTCTTGCTCTCTCACTGAGACCTCACTTGCTCTCTCACTGAGACCTCTCTCTTTCACTCACTGAGACCTATCTCTCTCACATAGACCTCTCTTACTCACTCTCACTGAGTCACCTCTATCTCTAACTGAGACCTCTCTCTCTCACAGAGAACTCTCTCTCTCACTGAGACCTCTCTCTCTCTCACTGAGACCGCTCTCTTTCTCACTGAGACCTCTCTCTCAATGAGACCTCTCTCTCTGAGATCATTCTCTCTCTCACATTGAGACCTCTTTCTCTCTTTTCACTGTTACGGCTTTCTCTCTCTCACTGAGACCTATCTTTCTGACTGAGACCTCTCTCTCTCACTAAGACCTCTCTCTCTCACTGAGACTTCTCTCACACTCGATGAGACCACTCTCTCTCACTGAGACCTCTCTTTATCACTGAGACCACTCTCTCTCACTGAGACCTCTTTCTCTCACACTGTGACCTCTCTCTCCCTTGGATCTCTTTCACTAACTGAGACCTCTCTCTCTCACTAAGACCTCTCTCTCACTGAGACCTCTCACTCTCTTTCGCTGAGACCTATCACACTCTTTCACCTGGTCCTCTCTCTCACTGTGACCTTTCTCACTCCCTCTCTCTCTCTCTCTTTCACTAATAGCTCTCTCTCTTTCAGTGAGTGCTCTCTCTCTTTCACTGAGAACTCTCTCTCTCTCTCTGTTTCACTTAGGGTTCTCTCTCTCTTTTACTGAGAGGTCTCTCTCTCTTTTACTGAGAGCTCAATCTCTATCATAGCGAGATACCTCCCTCACTCTTTATCTCTCACTGGGACCTCTCTCTCACTCAGACCTCTCTCGCTCACTGAGACCTCTCTCCCTCTCTCACTGAGTCCTCTCCAGCTCACTGAGACCTCTTTCTCTCTCTCTCTCTCTGACACCTCTCTCTCTCTAACTGAGAACTCTCTCTGTCAATCACTGAGAGCTCTCACACTCTATCACTGAGAAATGTCTCTCACTCTCACCGAGACCTCTCTTTCTCACCCACTGGGACCTCTCTCTCTCTCACTCACTGAGACCTCAGTCTCTCACTCACTGAGACCTCTCTCTCACTCACTGAGACCTCTCTTAACTCTCACTGAGACCTCTCTCACTCACTGAGACTCTTTCTCTCTCTCTCTCACTGAGACCTATCTCTATCACTGAGACCTCTCTCTCTCTTTCAATGAGACCTCTCTATCTCTCCCTGAGTACTCTCTCTCTCACTGAGGCCTCTCGCACTCGCTGAGACCTCTCTCTCTCACACTGAGACTTCTGTCTCTCTCTGAGTCCTCGCAGTCACTGAGACCTCTCTCTTTCTGAGACCTCTCACTCTCTTTAACTGAGACCACTCACTCTCTTTCACTGAGACCACTCACTCTCTTTCACTGAGACATCTCTCTCACTGTGACCTTTCTCTCTCTATATATATATATTTCGCTGTGTCCTCCCTCTCTCTCTATCTTTCTCTGATAGATCTCTCTCTCTTTCAGTGAGAGCTCTCTTTCACTGAGAGTTCTCTCTCTCTTTCACTGTGAGCTCTCTCTTTTTTACTGAGAGCTCTCTCACTTTTAGTGCGAGCTCCCTATCTCTCACTCTCTCTCACTGGGACATCTCTCGCTCTCTCTCTCTCTCTCTCTCTCTCTCACTGAGACCTCTCTCTCTCTCACTGAGAACTCTCTCATTCTCACTGAGAACTCTCTCTCTCACTGAGACCTCTCCCTCTCAATGAGACCTCTTACTCTCTGTCACCTCTCTCTCTCTCTCACTCAGACCTCTCTCACTCACTGAGTGCTCTCTCTCTTTTTGAAACCTCTCTCTCTCACTTAGATCTCTATCTCTCACTAAGATCTCTCTCTCACTGAGACCTCTCACTCTCTTTCGATGAGACATATCACTCTCTTTCACCTGGTCCTCTATCTCACTGTGACCTTTCTCACTCTCTCTCTTTCTTTCACTGAGTCCTCTCTCTCTCTCTCTTTCACTAATAGCTCTCTCTCTTTCAGTGAGTGCTCTCTCTCTTTCACTGAGAACTCTCTCTCTCTGTTTCACTTAGGGTACTCTCTCTCTTTTACTGAGAGGTCTCTCTCTCTCTTTTACTGAGAGCTCTCTCTCTCTCTATCATAGCGAGATACCTCCCTCACTCTTTCTCTCTCACTGAGACCTATCTCTCACTGAGACCTCTCTCCCTCTCTCACTGAGTCCTCTCCAGCTCACTAAGGCCTCTTTCTCTCTCTCTCTGAAACCTCTCTCTCTCTAACTGAGACCTCTCTCTGTCACTCACTGAGAGCTCTCACTCTCTATCACTGAGACTTTTCTCTCGCTCACTGAGACCTCTCTCACTCACTGAGACCTCAGTCTCTCACTCACTGAGACCTCTCTCTCACTCACTGAGACCTCTCTTAACTCTCACTGAGACCTCTCTCACTCACTGAGACATCTTTCTCTCTCTCTCACTGAGACTTCTCTCTCGTTCATTGAGATCTCTCTATCTCTCCCTGAGAACTCTCTCTCTGACTGAGACCTCTCTCTCTCTCACTGAGGCCTCTCTCACCCACTGAGACCTCTCTCTCTCACTGAGGCCTCTCTCACTCACTGAGACCTCTCTCTCTCTCACTGAGACCTCTCTCTCTCACTGAGAATTCTGTCTCTCTTTCTGAGTCCTCGCACTCACTGAGACCTTTCACTCTCTTTAACTAAGAGCTCTCACTCTCTTTAACTGAGACCACTCACTCTCTTTCACTGAGATATCTTTGTCAGTGACCTTTCTCTCTCTCTCTATCTTTGACTGTGACCTCCCTCTCTCTCTATCTTTCTCTGACAGCTCTCTCTTTCAGTGAGAGCTCCCTCTCTTTCACTGAAAGTTCTCTCTCTCTCTCGTTCAATGTGAGCTCTCTCTTTTTTACTGAGAGCTCTCTCTCTTTCAGTGCGTACTCCCTATGTCTCTCTCTCTCAAACTGGGACATCTCTCACTCTCTCTCTCACACTGAGACCTCTCTCTCCCTCACTGAGTACTCTTTCTCTCACTCACTGAGACATCTCTCTCTCATTCACTGAGACATCTATCTCTCTCACAGTGACCTCTCTCTCTTTCACTAAGACCTCTCTCTATGACTGAGACCACTCTCTCTCACTGAGGCCTCACTCTCTCACTGAGACCTCCCTTTCTCACTGAGACCTCTCTCTCTATCTCTCTCACTGAAACCTGTCTCTCTCTCCTTGAGACCTATGTCTCACTCACTGAGACCTCTTGATCTCTCTATCTCTCACTGACACCTCTCTCTCTCTCTCACTGAGACCTCTCTTTCTCACTTAGATATCTCTCTCACTGAGACGTCTCTCTCTTTCTGAGACCTCATTCTCTCTCTTACTGAGTCCTCTCACTCGCCCACTGAGACCTCTCACACTCTCACTAAGACCTGTCTCTCTCTCACTGAGACCTCTCTCTCCATCCCTGATACCTCTCTCTCTCTCACTGAGATCTCTCTCTCTCACTGAGACGTCTCTCCCTCACTGAGACCTCTCTCTCATTGAGATCTCTTTCTCTCATTGAGATCTCTTTCTCTCACCTTTCTCTCTCTCTCACTGATACTTTTCTCTCTCTCTCTCTCAATGAGACTTACCTCTCTCTCACTGAGTCGTCTCTCTCTCTCACTGAGACCTTTTTTTCACTGTCACCTCTCTCTCTCACTGAGACCTCTCTCTCTCTCTCTCTCACTGTCACCTCTCTCTCTCCCTCTGAGTCCTTTCTCTCTCTCACTGAGACCAATCTCTCACTGAGACTTTTCTCTCTTACTGTCACTGAGACTTCTTTCTCTCATTTAGACCTCTCTCTCTCTCACTGAGACCACTCTTTCTCTCTCACTGAGACCTCTCTCTCTTTCACTGTCACCTCTCTCTCTCACTGAGACCTCTCTCTCTCTCACTGAGACCTCTTACCCTCTCTCTCACTGAGACTTCTCTCTATATCTCTCCCTGATTCCTCTCTCTCTCACTGAGACCTGTCTCTCTCATTGAGACCTCTCTCTCTCTCACTGAGATCTCTCTCTTTCACTCCCTGACTGAACAAAAATTATTTTTCTCACTGAAACCTCTCTCTCACTGAGCCCTCTCTCTCTCACTGAGCCCTCTCTCTCTCTCACTGAGACCTCTACGTCTCACTGAGATTTTGTTTTCTCTTCCTCTCACTGAGACCTGTCTCTCTCTCGCTGAGTCCTCTCTCTCTCTCTCACTGAGACCTCTCTCACTCTCTCACTGAGACCTCTCTCTCTTTATTTTACTGAGACCTCTCTTTCTCACTGAGACCTCTCTCTCTCACTGTCACTGAGACCTCTCACTCTCTCACTGAGACCTCTCTCTCTCACTGAGTCCTTTCACTCTCTCTCACATAGACCTCTTAATCTCTTTCACTGAGCCCTCTATCACATTGAGACCTTTCTCTCTCTCTTTCACTGAGTCTTCTCTCTCCCTATCTTACACTGAGTGCTCTCTCTCTATCTTTCTCTGATAGCTCTCTTTCTTTCACTGATCGCTCTCTCTCTCTTTCAGTGCGATCTCCCTACCTCTCTCTCTCTCACTGGGACCTGTCTCTCTCACTTTGACCTCTCTCTCACTGAGACCTCTCTCTATCACTGTTTCCTCTCTCTCTCTATCTCTCTCTCACTGAGTTCTCTATGTCTCTCTATCTGTATCCTCTCTTTCTCTCACTGAGTCCTCTCTCTCTCACTGAGACCTCTCTCTCTCTCTCACTGAGACCTCTCTCTCTCTCACTGAGATCTCTCTCTCTTACTGAGACCTCTCTCTCACTTAGACCTCTCTCTCTCACTTAGACCTCTCTCTCTCTGAGACCACTCTCTCTCTCTCTCTCTCTGAGACCTCTCTCTCTCTCACTGAGACCTTTCTCTCATTGAGACCTCTCTATCTTTCTCTCACTTAGACCTCTCACTCTCTCTCACTGAGACCTCTCTCTCTCTTTCACTGAGACCTCTCTCACTGATACCTTCTCTCTCTCTTTGACTGAGTCCTCTCTCTCTTTATCTTTTACTGAGTCCTCTCTATCTTTCACTGAGTCCTCTCTCTCTCTATCTTTCACTGAGAGCTCTCTCTCTCTTTCACTCAGAGCTCCCTCTCTCTCTTTTTCAATGAGAGCTCTCTCTTTCTCTCGTTTAGTGCGAGCTCCCTCCCTCCCTCTCTCTCTCTCTCTCACTGGGACCCCTCTCTCTCTATTTCTCACTGAAACTTCTCTCTCTCACTGAGACCTGTCTCTCTCACAGACATTTCTATCTCTCTTTCACTGAGTGCTCTCTCTCTCTCTCTCTTTCACTGAGAGCTCTTTCTCTTTCAGTGCGAGCTCCCTCCCCCCTCTCTCTCTCACTGAGACCTCTCTCTCTCACTGAGACATATCTCTCTCTCTCTCTCTCTCTCTCTCTCTCTCT
>QKMX01081423.1:0-13733 GCA_003401595.1 Venustaconcha ellipsiformis | reverse complement strand
CTATATGCCCTTACCAATGTTATAATGTATAGCAATATTCAAACTTTGGACTTGTGACAGACACATCTACACTATATGCCCTTACCAATGTTATAATGTATAGCAATATTCAAACTGAGGACTTGTGACAGACACATCTAATCTATATGCCCTTACCAATGTTATAATGTATAGCAATATTCAAACTGATGACTTGTGACAGACACATTTACACTATATGCCTCTACCACCATGTTTAAATGAAATGTATAACAATATTCAAACTGAGGACATATGACAGACTTATCTACACCTCTTGCCCAACATGTGAATCTAGTTTCATACAGATATTTTGAACGGTTTTAAAGTTCTGCTCTAGAAATGTGCGTGTGATGGATGTAAGAACAAAGAAAAAGAAACAATAAAAAATTTGAAAATAAAGAGTTATGACAGCACAAGGCACATATCCACAACTAATTAACATTTGTACCCAAATTCATTGACATGCTTTGGTGTTTTTCCTCAAAAATAAAACTGTGGTAAATGAATAGATGGATGGATAGAAAAACATGAAAAATACTGAAACTGATGATATGAGTATAGACCAAAAGTCTAATGTTTACTAAGTTTCATGGAGTTATCTTGAATGATTTGCAAGCTATGCTCCAGAAACAAATAATGCTTACAAATTGAGAGTAAATGGGATAGCACAACAGTTATATTCCACTGTATTACATCCTAGGAGGATAATAAATTTCATAAGTAATAACTTGTTGACATAAGTTTACTGCTGCCCAATGTCCAATTTAGAAGAAGAAAAAAGGAAAGAAAAGATGATCTATGTTTCTGTTGTTTTATTTACACAAGACTATTATGCAGAGTTAGAACAAAACTATTGACAAACAATAATAAAAAGAAAAAAAGTGATTTACAAGGACATATGAGAGTAATTAGAGTGAAAATTTGCTGAAAATAAATGCGCTCTCACATTCACAAAATTAGCAAACTAAAAAGTTAATTGATTTTAATGGAACTTGTAACACACTATTGGCTCTATCATGCCAAGGACATAGGAGTTAAGTGGGGATTTCCCAGGGAAATACCAGAACAGCTGCCCCAGGCTGCCCTTGGTAGGTATTTAACTTGTGATCCTTGAATTACCACTCTGATGCTCAACCATCTGAGCTACCTGGTTACTCAGAAAAATCTACAGATCTCATATCTTTTATGCAAAAAACTATACATAAACAATTGAGAGTGTTACACGTTTCACATCTAGCAATATAATGTAAAATTAATCCAAAACTATACATGTATGAAAAAACTAGAAATGTGTCCATGGAATACAAATGCCCCAGCTGAATGCTGTACATACCTATCGATGATTTGTGTACAAGGGTAACTCAATCTATCCCTACCACATTCCTGATGGGGGATAAAAAAATGAGTACTTAATTAAAGCATAATTCTAATGAGAGAAAGATAACATTAACTGATGATATTTTTCCTTTTCTAAAATAAAAAAATAAATAAAACAACAATAAACATTTGCATAAGACACATTTTTCATATTAGAGATTTAAACAATAGAACTCGCACATTCTTCTGCTGTTTTATCGGGTGCTCCTTTGCATAATTGTTTGCGCAGGGTATGTTCTGGCACTTATGCCCAGAAATATAGTTAGGACTCCATCACAACTCAAATGTTATGGTGACTTTGGTTTTCTGCTATCTTTTAAACAGAAATCCTTTTCTATCAATAAATATAAGCACACTTACCAACACACCTGAACAATGAATTCCATGTAAATAAATTTTCTGGTCACAGCACCAAAACAGACCTGAGCAATATTGTTGTACTGCTAAGTCCCCATGTGCTTGCATTGGTCATGCAGTTCTGGGTTGGGTTTAGCAAGGAAATTGGCAGAAGCTGAGGAAAACCAATGAGGTGAGAGAAGAATCCAAGTATTGTGCTTATTTTATCAGAACATCTAAAACACAGATGATTATCTTAATCAGGAAACAACATGTCATTTTGGAGTCAATTTTTTTTAATGGAATAGGGATGTATTAGTTCAAAATTAAGAATAGTTTTGTGCACACTATAAAGGCGGGCCATGTTTTTTTCTTTGATTTTTGGAGCCTGAAATTTTGTATCCATGTTTACTTCAAAATGTATATGGAGATACTGCTGGAATGTGGTCTTGTGAGTAAACACCAGCAAGCCAGTTGCATCACACACATTATTGAAAAGACAATTCATTTGAAGTACAATGTACAGGTGACACTCAATTTACAACATATATGCATTCTCTTGATGAGCAAGGAGATGTACATGCATGTATGTGAACTGCACATGAGTTGCATTGCTTTCAACACTATTTATAATGAAGAAATAACATTCCTTTGCATAACAGTGCTCATTTTTATGCCATTGCTGAGCTGCAACTTTGTGTTCCACATTCTTATGATGGTATGTAGATCCGGATATGTCATCACATGTTGTTCTTTCTATGCTGACTGCAGTCATATTTGTGGTCAAGTTGGCATCTATTTTCTTTATTTTACTTGCATTTGTATGTACACTGATCTTTGTTCATTTTACTTATAGCTGTATGTAGACATTGATCTACCTGCATATTATGCAACCAGAGGTCTGAGTTAATGCTATTTGTAGCTGGTTGCATATTATATATGAGCTGATGCAATAAAATCAAAGTACTATGAAACTGTCTCCCCACCCCACCCTCATAAGTGCAAGAACCACCACCTAGGTGGGCAGGGTGAAGCACTCTCAAAACATTGGCTAAGGACAACACTGTACAGAAAAGTCAACTGTAGTACTTAACTATGCTCCAGAATAACTATGCTCCAGAATAACTATGCTCCAGAAAAAAAAATCTGTTGGCTTTTGAAGCCTATCTAGTTGCTTGAGTGTAAAAAAAAAATGATATTTTAAATTAAACAGATATCATAACTCTTCAGCCTTGGACAACCAGTCTTACAATAGTGTGCCTTGAAGATTGAGCAAACTATTAAACAGGTTTTTCATTTGACTAGATATATTAAAGATTTCTTTCAGAAATAAAAACTTGTTCAAGGTAAGAAATATAAATACCTGTTGATATTGATTAAATATACCCTACTTAGTCAAAAGTGGGTGGAAAAATAAATGTACGTGGATATCAAAGTACCATGATTTCAGTTTTTCATAAAATACTATTTTTTGCCAATGTGGTGGTTGCTAGAAAATGTTTTTAAAGATATAATTAAAATTACCCTTCTGTGGAAACAATAGTACCCTTTGCAATTCATTAATTTACATATTCCAATCCACACAAACTGATAATGAAGGAAATAAATGAATTCATGGTAGTTTATACATAAAAATGAACTCAAAAGTTTTGAAAATATGAAAACAGAATTACAAGTTTTTATTCAATTTTTTGAGAAAAAAATGCAGATCTAGACAAAATAAGATATAAAATATCCTTGTAAAACAAGAGCTCACAGATCTCATATACCATAATAAGAATGATAGCTTTCAACACAACATAAATTATTGTATCTGTACATGGAAAACATGACAAATTAATTCAACTTTAGGCACATCATATGACATAAGCACAATGAAGAAAAACAAATATATCTGAAACATCGTTATAAAGTTTTATAGTCAGTTTTATATACAATTTTAAATTTATATTGCAATCTATAACTCATAGGAATTCATTAATTTAATTAATGCATACATTTAAAAAGCAAAGAAAAGGTAACAATTCCATTCCATGGGATATACATTATTTCTGGATATATAAACCCTTTGCCAACATGCAAAATATTTTACAAATGACATCATCTGTTATGAGTTAATGGACTGTGCAATAAAGAAAGCATCTGATGTAAATGAGACATTAGTTCATCAAAACTAAAAAGCAAGCTTGTACCCTTAAAATGCAGTACTGAATCTCTAAATGCATTAGTTCAAAAACAATAAATGACCTGATAAAAGCCACCAAAACAAGAATCCCTTGAAGGAACTGACACTTTACTGGCCAAAATGAATTTGTAAGAATTATGATAAGCCTGTTTCTTCCCTTCTTTCATTCATTTTAATTCCTGAGTAATAATATCATCTTAACTGTTCTTGAAAAAAAAATCAAATTTGGTAACAAAATTATCTTTCAGTTAACATGTTAAAAAGATAAATACAGTACAAACATTGTTGTCCTTTGCAATGACCAGAAGTCTGAGATCTGAGATGGACTGTTGAGTTTTTTTTTTGGGTTCAACTGCACTTTTAACACCTAATTGGTTAGACCATGCCAAGGAAATATAAACTAAGTGCTTTTCTCCATGGACACAATGAGGCAAATGATCTGTGCTGGCGTGGAAGGTATTGGACTTGCAACCCTTAGATTAAGAGTCTGATGCTCTACCACCTGTGCTACTGATATCATAATTGGAAGATCCCTGAACATGTCTCAGATACAATGAAGATACACCTATATGCTAAGTTTTGTTGCCTCCATAATTTAATATTTTTTAAAAACCCAAATTAGTGAACTGGTATTATTCTAGACATTCTTCCACTTACTGGGTTTTACAAATAATAATATTCATTACCATTACAGATAAAAAGAACCCATTCAAAACATCAGACCTTGAAATCAATACTGGACTGCGATAAACTTTGTAATTGTTTAAAATATCATTTGTGTGTGTAAAAGTCATTTTGTTTACAAGCTCAGTTTGATACAAAAATGCAAGCAGTGAATTTTGTCTTCGCTCCAAAGTCAGATTAGTTTCATTTTCACGCTCATTTACAACAGGACATCTTGGTGGTCAGGCTTCATGATTTTTATTCTAGACAGATATTACATAATTCCAGAAGAGTTGTGGTGAAAACTCCATATCAATGACATTATTCATTCAAAGGGATTAGTGAAAGATACATATCAATGACATGATTCATTCAAAGTGATTAGCAAAAATTCCATATCAGTGACATCATTCATACAAAGGGATTAGCAAAAATCAGTGACATCATTCATTCCAAGGGATTTGTGAAAACCCCATATTAATGACATCAGTCATTTAAAGGGATTTGTGAAAAACTCCATATCAATGACATCATTCATTTAAAGGGAGTAGTGACAGATTTTATTTTAATGTGGCCATTATGGCTGCCATATTGGAAGCCTGAACAGCACAATTTTCACTGAAAACCCCATCTCACTGTTTTACTGAAAACTCCATCTCAATACTACCATCCATTCAGGATCTGCAACATGTTGACATAGTGTTTTACTGAAAACCCCATCTCAATACTACCACCCATTGAGGACCTGCAACATGATGACATAGTGTTTTACTGAAAACCCCACCTCAATACTACATCCTCTGAGAAGTAGATATAAAAGATTTTAAAGATGACTGTCAAGGCAACCATTTTGAAGGCAAGTCATGATTTTAAAACAGGTTAAACTACATACTACTGAAGTGTTTTTGTAAAAGCCCCATGTCAAAAGAACCATCTTTTATGGAGTTGTACCCATTACAAAATTTTCATAAAATGGCTACCAAGGAAACCTCACTGGGAGTTCATATCAGCACCGCTTTTTATTCCAAACCAAAAGACAAATTAAAAAAATTTATAAAAAAAACATTAAAACCCTGTATGAATCTATTTGTGTATAAGAAGAAATGATGAAAATATTTTAAAGCTGGCTCTCCAAACCATGGCTCCATCTGATAAGGCTTTGAACAGCACCATTTTAATTTTGGACACACCATGCATCATAAGAAATTATAATATAAATCAAGTTTTCACTATCCATGAACTACTTAAATTGTCTCCCTTGCTCGTGAGAGATTATCTCCTCATAGTAGTCATTTTAAAACATATTATCTAAGATTTGTTGAAAATAGTTGACAATTGATTGACATAGACTTGTATTTATATGAAATAATAATAATAAACAAATAAGTCAGTTTTTAATATAAAAACAGTACCAGTTGAAATAAACAGATGCTATATCTTCACCATGTATTGCTGAGGAAAATGCTAGCTATAATGGTAGTTATTCCTACTTAGAAACAGAAGTAACATATTATGATACTAAAAAAGTAAATATATCTGCAATACAAGTATGGTGATTATACATGCAACTAAAAGAATTTGGGATGAGTTTTTTTCTGAGTCAAATGTATTTTTCTGCCTATCTAGGATATAAACAAACAAGTAAAAAAGGAAGGAAAAAAAACTTCTTGATAATAAATAATGGACTATTAATGGATGACCACAAAAACTGTTAATGAACAAAGTCTGTTACTTTCGGTTATTTTGAAAGCTACCTAGGTATTTTAAAGTATCTTGAAGATTAAGGTGAAATTATTTATAAATGACATCAATGAAGCTCTTGAAGTCAAATTGTAAATACAAAGTTGTGCAGAACATGATGCCCTACCTGTTTTATCATGCTATAATGTACTCAGTCCGTACATGTAAACTATAGTTCACCACTACCATGTGGATATATCATTCCAGTATTTCTGAAAAAAAATACCATATTAATATGACAAACCTTGACAGCATGATAATTCAGTTTTTGTAGCTAGTTAATGAAAGTCAACTATGGTTAAAACTAAAACTTTTAGCAGACAAGGTCCTATGTGTTGTAAATTCCAGTCAAACTCCATCAATACAAAACTGATATCAAGTTCAAATCTGAAAAATCCATTATTAATATTAGGGATGAACAACTTAAAGTAAAACAATATAACTGTTCTCAATAAATTTCCAAGGAAAAAATTACCAATTATGACTTGCAAAAATGGATGACTGATACAGGAATTTCCATCCTCAGACACAAATTTTAACTTAATTTTAATTTCTTTTTCCTACTCAAAATAACTGAGCATGTTGTCATGGTCTGTAGATATTTTTTTTTATTCAGTACAGTATTGTTCCAGAAAACTACAAGGGTTTGCCTTCCCAAATTTTTTTTTGTCAAACAGATATTAAATCGTCATGTATGTAATTTAGAAACATGGTATATTCCATAAATTGAAAACTTTGCCAACAACTTCAAAACAATATGTACAAACTGTTTGAGTTAATGTGGAAATAATTTTATGCAGCTGTCATTGAAGATGCATCTCATGCCAAACTTTCTGCTGGTCCAATCTGACTTAGTGCTAATGCAAGAATATCTCTCTTTTCTTTGAAAAATCTCAACTCCCTTCCTGCTAATCTAGCAGTTTCTAACTCCTTCTCTGCAATAACCAGTTCTTTTGCAATTATTCCATGTGCTTCCTGTTCTCTTGCTATCCAATCTAAGGCCATCTGTGAACGCATGTCATCATCAAGGGCTCGGTGTGAATAATGTGCTAGAACTTCCTGTCTTGAACAGTTCCGTTCACGCATCGCTTTAAGGCTGCCATTCCAGTGCAGCAACTGGAACACTGTCATTAATTCCTGGAACTCCAACATTGTCCTGCCCCTGTTGGCTTCCAACATGAATCTAAAGGCTCCAATTCCTGTGTTCGGATTATCTGCTTCGTCAATGTTTCCCTATATGAAAAAAAAAACACTTGCAAATGTGTCACAGCACACTAAATTTATCATAAATCACTGACCAAAATCTCCGCTCTCTTTTGAAAACAATATTAAACTTGTATGTTGCACTTTGAAAACTTTCTACATTTTACATAACAACTCATATTCTACAATAAAGCAAATATGTTTCGTCAAAATATTTGAAGTTGGATACAATATTTTGTAATGGTAAAGAGAATTAATATTATTGTCACTAACTCAGAATAATTTTGTTTCTGCTCTTTACTTTTTTAAAACAGGTTTTTGAATACTAGCTTCACAAGTTAAACAAACCATGTATTATCACTAATGGTTGATATTTACTTATAAATATCAAGTAATATTAATTTCCCTCCTGACCTTGTATTGATATGTTTATTTTATAAAATTTATTATTTATTATTGGCAATAAGATACATGTCATTAATCACCTTATTTTAATTATTAAAGGTGCCATTAGTCACTGTTTTCTTTTACTCTGAAAGTTCCAGCTCTAAAACAGTATGCCATTGTGCCTAAACTGGTGAGAAATAAATAACTAGTGTTCTACATTGCAATCTAAGCAGTAATTCCTGCTGTTGTTGAAAAAAAACTTAATCAGAGAGTGAAATAAGGCCAAAATAAAAGGCTAAAATAGAGATACCTCCCAAAGCCATCATTGTTTTCTTTTGTCTTCAGAATGAATATTGAAAGTCTTTTCATACATTCTCCTAGAGAGTATACCTAGAGAATTATCTTGCAGACTAAGACAGTGAAACCCAAAACTGCAAAGTCAGAAGCTATTTTACATACTTTGAATGAAGCCTGGGCATCACTGACTGCCTTTGCGATAAATTCATCTGAGATTTTTCTAGATGGATGCTCGTTAAAGACAGAATTCATCAGAGCAATCTTGGCTGCACTTCGCCTAGCTTCAGCTTTTGTAGGGCAATGCTGGGAAGAGAAAAGATGATATATTATAAAGAAATTTTTTTATTACTATTTGAAAATTTATTGTTCTTCATTCTTCACTGCCAGGAATTCAACCCACATTCATCGTGTGATTTGCATTTTCTGTAGAGTCTTATCAGTCTATGACCACTTCATGGTATTACCCTTTCCACTGTTATTTTGCTTACCCCCTTTGTCTTTACCAAATGTGCATTATGGGTTCACAGTTATTATGAAGCATCAGTAACTTGAACAAATACTCAAGTATAGCAAAATCAATATACTTTATAATTTGTCAATATTTTCCAATTTCATTTCTGATACAAACCACAAATCTAGATTTAATAAACCATGTTTATTATCTTTCTGTGGAAATATAGGTCCCCTGGACAAAAATATGGATTTAAGTACCAATGAAAATGTCATTTTTTACAAAACCATATGAACTGATAACCGATGGGAATGAAGGAATTTACAGTACTTAGTATCCCTTCAATAACTTGCAGAGTTTCAACATTAAGTCTTCACTAGACTGTGACCTTGGAATTAATTTTAAAAAATGAAAACTGAAACTGTTCAGAGCACTTTGAGTTGTAGCAGCTCTATTATATACATGAATTCGTTATGCAACTGATGTAAAAAACATGTAACTTTTCCCCCAATGTTGATTACCTTTTATGTTTTCTGGTTTGCGATAGTCAAATACATGTAGATGGCTTGAGATTGCAAATGTTTTGACTGGTCCACTTTGGATAAGCTATTTCATTTTATGAATATATATATTTGCTTAAATCTTTCATGCACAGTCAAATGTAACTTATCTGATCTTATCACAGAACATGAATTTCAGTGCATGGGAATAGTGGATATATTATTTGTTTTTTATGGGTTTTCGTAGGGTAGATTTTATTTTCAAATTTACCATAAACAAGGTAGGATGGACAAACAACCATCATAACATATATCCTACCTTGTGACAGATGTGTAAAAATGAGCAAGAAACAACTTCTTGGTTCTTAAATGTTGGTACTCTGGTTTTTCTGTTCTTCTTATGACAGTGTTTAAACGTCACAAATAATTTATGCAATTGGCATAAACAGGTGAGTATTAATAAGCATGCATTGTTAAAGGACCAACCATTTAATCTTTGAAGAGGTGCATGGATTTTTTTTACAACCAGGATATTAGTTTCTTCTTTTATTCCAGGATAATTTAGTTTTTATAAAACTAGTATGACACATAGAATTAGACATTTTTTGACACATCAGAGAATAAGCATTTTTAATTTTTAAGCTATTTTTGGTCATAATTACCATCGCCCCCTCCAAATAAACTGTGTATCCCGTGGAACAACATACCAGTGGTCTATATGAGTGAATAGTTCAAAGAAGTGGAGTTTGTATATTCAACATTTTACCAAATATGATGTAGATAAATCAGTCTAGTGACATTCTACAGCTTCTGACATGATGACTCTATTCAGAAGTTTGACTCAAAGTGAAAACTTCATTTCATACTAGAAGGACGGGTGGTTCATTGGTTAACATGCTGGACTCCTAACCACTAGGGTGCAGGCTAAATCTTACCAGTGGATTAGCCCAGGTTAGCAACTAAATTTCATATAAATAATGACTTTTTGGGGATAAAAAGCCAATTAAATTATGTAATACCTGCATCCACCAGCTGCTCTTGCATTGCCTTATTTTCTGGGATGCTAAGTCCCCTGTTGATGTCAGTTAAAGCTAATATTCCCCCTTCCAAATGGTAACTTAAGGCCCTGAATTGGTAAGTACATGATTTCTCTTCTGACAATGACAAAGACTACAGGACATCAGAGCACAGTGGAAAGGAATCTTGGCAATAAAAGCAGGTTGGTAAAGATGATGAGAAAAAAAAGGGGAGGGTGTTACCCATTGGTTGTCACTAGTGATCAAAGTACAAAGACACCTTATGAGATTTATGAACCCCTGAAGGGTGTCTGCAAATCAAGGTTGTTTATATGAAGGTTACCTCTTTCTGAGATCAGTCTGATGGAAGCTGTTGGTAAATTTTGTTTACTACCTTGTCAAACATCCAGGTTTGTTATGATAACACATAACCCAACAATACAGAAGCTGCGGGGGAACCTAAAGGAGAGGAAGGACCCATTATAGCTGGATCCTCTAGGAACATGTTTCAGTCTGTTAGGATGGTAAGGACACAATTGTCCTGAGCCCACTCCCAAGGGGAGACACAAATGTCCTACCGCACTGAAGGAAGGAACTTTAAATGGTTTTTTTTGTCATCCTGTAACTAGTCATATGAGATAAGGGGACCAACTCTAATAGTTGTCTTACAAGACAAATGAGATCACTTATCTCTTCTTGGCTGCATTAGAAGAGAGTGTTAGGATGTCTCTTTAAGAAAGTGTTGGCCATACTGGACATCAGATCAGTACCATTTTCATTTATAATCAAGCAGATGACATAAGTCTTTTAATGAAAACTATGCTAATAATTGACCATTCACTAGTGAGTAGTAATGATAGCAAGATTTTCAAGATGGTCACTGTTTTGGTCATAGTAAATGTCTGAGCAGTACAATTTTTACTTAGAACTCACTAGCCTTGGGATGATAGCATTGTGTAAAGTTTTATGGCAGTCCTCCAAGTAGTTTAGGAGTGGTAGTAACAAATGGACAGATGGTCAACATAAAACATGCCATTCAACAAACTCTTTGGTCTATAATTGCTAGAGCTAAACATATAGAAGGGAAACATATTTCAGAAGTGAATCCTAGCTAAAACTATTTGATAAAATGACTAGCACTAAAACAAAAAAAAAATCCAATTATTTGTATTATTTGTACAATTGATGCATCTAAAATGCTTAATTTTCCACGAAAAATGTAAGTGGAATTTATGAAAAAATGATTTTGCCAAGCTGCTCAAATAATGATAAATTTTCATGACACAAAACATCAAATTCAATTGGCAAGGACTGTCTCAAGGTTTACATTTTTTAATCATATCCAAGTATGGAGAAGTTTATAATGAATCTCAATGAAAAATCTGTGTGCATTACATTCAATAGTCATTAAGAATTCACCACATTACTGGGATAATAGCTGCCACATTTAACAGATTATCATTAAGTTACACCACTAATGTAGTCTATGGATTAACAGCACCAACATAATACAACTAGTTCCATTTTCACATGATTTATTTTACTTCTTTAATCCTAAGTATGTGAAATAAGAAACAATACTTTAAAAGGAAAATTTTACAATGGATGAAAGCATATAAGTGTTTGCACAAGAAAATTACAGTGATTGACTGACTGGATCAAGTAATACAACTGGTAAAACAAAATTGGTTCACTCATGATTAAAATTGAAGATACAGGTGGTCATTATCTGCTGAATTCAAAGGTAGACCTACTGTCTGTCACTGGGAAATATTTGTTCACACAGGTACTTTATTTGCCCTCCTGGCATGTATGTTATATCTTCAGCATCTACTGAGAGCCTCCAGCATTTTTGAACTTTTTGACCTTGCTCCAACATACCTGACTGATAAAAGATCTCCACCATTTTATACAGTGTCATGCTAGTATATAATAATATCTAAGAATAATTTTTTGATTTTGTTTTAATTTTGAATTGTATTTGACTTTAAAATAGATGGACTTAATATCATGAAAAAACTCCACTCGTGTCCTTTCCATTTGTATTTCCTTGATTGGCAATATACACTGTATAAAAAGGAGACCATTCTTTTGTTAGCATCTGTTTCTGGAGAATTCTCCTGCATTTTTGCTTTATCTTTTAGCATTTTCAAACATATTCTTGAGCATTTAACATTGAGCTTATAACATGTCTATGTAGGTCTGTTATAACTCTTTGGTCTTAAACTAAGTAACAGGAAAGAGCAAAACCAAGTTTTGAAAATTCAACAAATAATTTATTTCTGCATAATACAATGTGAAAATTTAAAAAGAACTTACAGTATCATAAATTAAATCCCCAATAATACTAAAATTTTTATCTCAAGTCCAAAAGTATATAGTTCCAACTGAATTCCAGTGGTATTGCAATTAAATTCCAATACTGAATGTCTTAATCTACATGCATTGCTTTTTTTTATATGATGCCAATGGTCTGGGATGTGGCAATGTCTTAAGGCTTTTGATGTATTACAATAACATAATCCAAAATGACCTGAACTAAATTCACTATAATTCCAAATTAATGTTTCAATCTATGAATATTATTGAGCACTTTCAAATTCCAGTGAATAATCTGAATACATAAATCAACCCAAATTAAAAACACAACAGTAGCACTGATTCTACTTCGGATGTTAAGGCAAGAACAAATAAGCCTTAAGTAAAAGGTTTATATACCCCTCCACTTGACCTAGATTGCAATTACTATTTTCTGGAAATAATATGTCAACTTAATGGGAATTTCTTTTCTGGAACTTTTGAAGGTCAGAATCATGACTGTATCTTTAACTCAAACTGAAGTAAAATGTTTACAATTAATAATGATCTGAATATTTACTCTAAAATCATAGAGAAATATTAGGTATGTATTATGTTGTTTACAAAATAAAAGTCACTGGTTAGGTAGACCATTAACTTGATTTTGGACAACAGCCAATTACAAAATAGATACATCAAACATATAATCATTGAGAAAATCCAACAAACAAAATTAAATAAACATAATAGGTCCAACAAAGTGAACTGGAATCTGACCTTTTTGGTACAGTATTAATTAGTACCAAAAACTGCTGGGAACTGTAGCAGCTCAGTTGGTAAGTAACAGACTCGCAATCCAATGATCATGGGTCTGATACCCGCCTAGGCCACACCATGTCAGTGTGTCCATGGGAAACGCACTTAACGTCATTTCTCCTGCATGATATAGGGAAATATGTATTAAAGTTACTTTCAGAACTAACAAAATACAAGTGTAATCGTAGATAACATGGCTACTACCACTAGTCTCCTGTTGCCATTGAAAACATAACCATACAGAAAATAAATTTTGCTTAAAAAACCTAGGCTAGTAAAATATGAAAAATAGATCATAGTGACTTTTCTTTGTCATATAGGTATTGTACTAGTATTGTACTAGTATAAGACAAACATGTCATTCAAGTACAAAATATAGGTCACAGTGATCAATATCTGTTGTTGTGATTTTGATTTTTAATGTAGCTTTAAAAAAATTTCAG
>QKMX01081233.1:0-11266 GCA_003401595.1 Venustaconcha ellipsiformis | reverse complement strand
ATATATATATATATAAATACACACACATACATACACAAATACGGCTAAAAAGAATATATTCCTACTGGATACTTGATATCTATCACAATACTCAGTGTCGCAGTATTCTACCACACTGAGCATCCATTTTACCTGAATGTACTAGAATTTCGCAAACCAATTTATTTTTAATATTAATATTACGGATCATAACACAGATTTAGATCATTTACAGTCTACAGGAATTCACTAATCGTTATACACAATATATATAACTCCAATAGAAGAAGAATTCTGCAATATTGTTTTCTTTCACATATTAGTCAATCGAACCTATAAGAATATAATAACAAAGTTACGCAGGAAGATGTCTTATAAATGACACAAAATAGATACATTAAAAGGCCTTTTAGAACTCCAATATACGTGAAAGTGGATCTGAGATAAGTTTCCTCTTTCATTTGATGAGCGTAATAAATATCAATGTAGCATTCTTGCAACATAAAATATCCTCTCAGCATTCTCTGCCTCTACATTCTCATTTTGTTACTGAAAGTAAAGGGATTGTGATCACTGAATACAATATTCGGAGAAAGAGCTGTATTAATGTACATTTCAAAGTGTTGTAAAGTCTAAAGAAAATACAAACACTCCTTTTCGAAAATGGAACTATTTCTTTGATATTTGTTTAAAGTTTTAGAGAAATAGCAAACTGTATACTCTAGAGAAATTTTGTCTTCTTAAATGAATACAACGTGCAAACCAAAACATCACTTGCATTAATAGTGATTTTAAATGATAGGTTGAAATATGGCGCTGAAAGTACCGGTGCGATTCTAAGTATGGCCTTTACTTGATCTAAAGCCTAGTGTCATTTTCAGATGAATAGTAGTTGATTTTCATACTCAACAACTTGGTTATGGATTCAGAAATTTTGGCAAACTTTACGCAAGATTTCTGACAATATCCAGCCATAGACAAAAAATTGCATCAGCTGCTTTTTACTGATTTGCAATGGGAATTCAGAGATCCTTAATTTTAACGTCTTCAAGCATAATTTTGACCATGATCCCCAATATGTCCTAAACAGTTAATGCAACCTCAAGAAAACTCACTTTTACTTAAATTAATTGCCAAAGTTTCCTCACTCAGTCGAATATATAGATTCCGCATAGTTTCGAGGTAATCTTTCCAAGCGTTGTTGTAGATAATGACATCGTAAATGTACGCATCACAGACATTAAAACAAATCTTACCATGTTTATTAACCGCTAGAATTAAGAGGGAGAATTATTCGTACCAAATGCTATCACCTTATATTGGTAAAGTCCATTCGGAGTTGCAAATAAGATTTATTTCGCTCTATGCGTTCGTGGAAAATTCCTCGAACATGTCAAACTTCCTGAGATATTTTGATTTTCCAATTTTGTCATTGCGGTCATATACTCCATCTGATATATTTAAAAGGCAGAGTTATTTCTTTTTCCTCCTCCCAGGAGTGTTGATGATACAATGTTAGTTATATACTTTTTAACTGAATAACTACCGAAATACTTAGCCTGAAAAGGATTCTTAGTATTACAATAAACCAACTCCTAATTCTGTTCTTGATACTGATGGACAATATGTGTGTGTGCTGTCAGGAGTAAAATAAATTGTGCGATTTTGCTGCCTGTTTATATTATCGGAAAAAATTTGTGTTCACATTAAATAAACACCAGTAATTTGCAACAACCATATCGAGCAAGAAATTTAACATAGCCACAGGACTGAGGGTCGGCCTATTCCACGTGGATTTACAAGTCACAAAAACAATACATTTGCTATGGAAATATAATGTACATGCCACAAAATAAACCCTTCAGCCGACGGTAGCTCCACAACGGAGAGAAATTATGGTAAGTGTATAAAATGTACACTGATATGTGCAGTTAAGAAGGTCGGCAGACATGGGCATGTTTTAATAAATAAGTGATATCAGCCCCTATATCAAAATCAATATCATCATGGAGGAGGAATTCATTTATCAACCTAGATTCTTAGCGATGCCAAAAGAGCTATAAAGGTATGACCAGGTCGAAAACTTCTTTCTTTTGTATTTCTGTTACATCTTAATTTTATTTTTGATTGCGTAAAGTGAAGATAATATCTTGCTACCTCACATTCATTTGTCACATTATAATTAAATTCAGAAACGTAATCAAGAAGATTAATCTTTGAAAATTCGGTTGAATGGCGTTTTTCTTTCAAAAAATTCAATGGTCCACAGAAGGTATATCGGAAACCAGTTTGAAAGGACATAGACCCAAAGATGTCTGAACTGATACCTTAACAACAAGCTACGGCAAATGAATACTCTCATTCTAGAATTTTCCGGTATTAAAACAATATGATTGAATCATATTCGTTAAAGTCGGATGAAATCATTCCAACGCCCTTTGATGTGACAGGTAAGAGATAGAAGATTTAAAGTGTTAGATGAATAATTCGTGCATTACTTGATGCAAACTTCTGGATACAATTTGACCCTTAATAAGACTGGTCATATTTTAAAGGAAACACAGGTAAACAAAATGTCTAGAGCAAAGTTTTTGCTTTGGTTTTAGCCTTAAGATTACTTAAAGGGACTACTTCTGAAAATCTTGTGGACGCACATATGGTGAAGAAATATGTTAAATGCCGAAATATGTTGCAGGCGGACCATTAGTATTTTCTGATTGTGGTATCTTACCATCGTACCATTTGACAAGAGTGACAAAATCACACTCATTCACAATCATAATTTTTAATTTTCTGCCAATAAAATAATTTTAGATTTTGCAATAAGACTTACTCACTTGTAAATGAATATTGAAGGGAGTTTCACAGACTAGACTTAAAATTTCCTGTCTGTTCGACGTAGGAATAATATTTTGATTGCTTACATGACCATTTGTCACCAGAGAAAATCTCACATGTCTCTGTTGTCTAAAAATGAGCGCATTGTTAATGACATTACAAGCTCGTAGTACCTGAGTGGCTTCAGTTTCGTAATTAACCCTCTGAAAATAAAGAATATATCCAGATCTTGTCCCTGTTCAACAATACTAGATCAAAAGTGATTTTATCGAAAGCCTGACCAATAAATTTATAAGGGAATGGAGCAAAGTCCTGATTAACTTTATTTTCTTGAGTTCTTTTTTGCCATAGCGCAGTTACCTGTACAAGTAGCGTATTCATCATTAATTTCATTTGCAATATGATCAACATTTTAATCCAAGCAAGGTTTGATAGTTAGAGGTAGATTGGCCACTACTTTATCTCCAGCTAGGTCATTGTTGTTCAGTAAATGAAACACATTCAATGGACAAAGGATCCACATCTACTATTGTAAAGGCTCGTGAGACAAAGTCTGATGATAAATGTACTCAGTGGAGCGGGATAGTAACAAATCCACACTATACTCTCTGAATAAGAGCATACATAGAAGAAGACTTCTCAATCAATGGCAAAGTACCTGATAGACTGTGAAGTTCCTGTATCTCTTAATATTTTAAGAGGACTGGCAGAACCATCAAAATATAATATAGAACTTTTAGACATGAATGGCTCATACTTGTTCATAATAAAACCAGACTGGTGCTTGTTTGACCCAGCAAATGAATTGTTTCCATTACATGACCCTGACCGAATCATCTTAGTCATAATAGCATTTGGAATAGCTCTGTTACGTTTGTTTTCTTCATAGTGACATAACTGAAAGCTGTCATAAAGAATGTGCCCCATTTTCTTCCAGAAGAAAGTGCATGTAGGAGGAGATAATGATTCATGAACAGTCTTATGAGAGAGTTGATTCCTGTAACTTGTGGTAGATTGAGATTTTGATATAGTCGTATAAGACTGCAATGGATTATTACTAAAGCCCTGCCAAAAGGAATACATTATAACAAAGAAAACTTATAATTTGTGGGAAAAGAAATAACTGTCCGCTGTTCGAACAACATTTTCTAATGTTCCAAATTTTTGCTCATCATGATAGACATTGCAATCAATATGGATACAATTGGTGAATTTTTCGACTACCATGAATTGTCTAATGTTGTCAAAATCTGTATCAATCATTCGCGAACATCACCTATCAAGTTGATAAGCTTTGTCTCATGAAAATACCACATAGGTTTGGTTATTTTCGTTTTTAAAATTTCCAAACCTCTGTCGATATGCCACAGGCACTAACGTATAACCCTCGAAGATATATTCCTTAATTACATCATGATTAGCACTTTCATTTACCGACAGTGAAAGTGTAGAAATCACGTATGGCCCTTTACTATCTCTGAAATAATCTCAAAATAAAGAAAATACTGATCAACTATTGTTTCTTTAAAAAGTGGTACTTACCTATAATATTTGGGAAAATCAAAGCCCGAACGTTCATGACGGGCGTGCTTTCGGCTAGGCAGTTTTAAATTCTTTTAATTTGAGTTACATTTTTATTTCTTCCATGAGCATCTGCAGTTTCAGTTTTGCTTGCTCTTATGCTTTTTCTATTTGAATCTTTTCTCCTTCTTCCATCTTATTATGTATTTCTCTTTCTTTTTTGTCCTTCTGAGTTTGGATTGCCATCATTTCTATTTGAGTTTAAGGCTCCCTTTGTTTTATTGTCAACTATGTTTTCAATTTCAATTATGCTATATTCACTTTATATTCAGATAGCACTTGTGTCAAAATTAATTGCCTTTTCTACCAAATACTCTTGATTTCTTGTTTTGTGAAAGATGTCTCTACTTCAGATGTAGAATATTGATTGGCAAGCTGAAACAACTCGTCATTTATTGAAAACAGTAAATCTACCTAGGTAAGATTGGAAAGAATCTTCATCACTTTAGATGACATTGTGAAATCAAATTACTAGGATTGGGGTTCCAAAAAGGATTTTAATCCTTTCGAGAGCATAATTTGACCCTCCCATATCTGATGCAAAATGTCTTCTTTGATACCATGAGATAACCAAATTCGTACACCTCAAACAGACCTAGTTCATATATCTCATAGCCCACACATCTCCTACTAGCGGTCCACACTAGTGACATATAAGTCTATCATTGACTAATATAACATTTCATGCAGATAGAATCTTAGGATAGCCCTAATATAACTTTCGGTGCCTGATAGTATTACAATACTACTTATCAAGAATAGTCTCGGGAACCGAAAATGCCTTAACATTGAAACGGAGAGATACACTAGGACAAAATATATACTTTAAAAAAATATCTTTTAAATGTAATATTAGAATGCGAGTTGTGTTTCTAAAATTACAAGAAAGTTCATTTTTGTTCACAACCTTTGTGGTATGATGTAGAACAAAAAGCATTTTCTGATATTTTAAAATGCTTTTTTTTTCTAATATAAAAGATGCAAATAATTTATGATGTTAGAAATTGAATTTTATTTTATTTAATGTTATGATATTATTTTATAATATTTAAAGGGTAGTTTCTAATGTTGGAAAATGATATCGAATAATACGGAATGGGACAAACTAGAAATATATTTTCTGGCATTGAAAATTAAATTTTGAGATTAAAAGCATACGTTTAATAACTGAAAATCATGTTATGGTCAATTAATTACAAACTAAGAGGCATTTTCCACGATCTAAACTACCGATCTTCTAATAACTGAGAATCACATTCTAATACTGGACAAATAATTTATAACATAAGAAAACGATTAGAATTGTTGCAGATATAAAAACGCATTTTTTCTATTCTATCAGGAAATGCGTAGTTTTGATCACAACGGCAAGCTATAAAGACTTGAAGTTTTGTATTCTTGTTGTAAGTTTCAAGTTGTATTTATAGATTATTCGTCGGCTGATTTACTACTAACTGTCTTGCGACAAAATAGTGAAGACAACTAAAAGGAATGAAATATGTATATTGAAATTAATGTAAGACAATACTGTGACAAAGTTTTCAATAATAACAAAAATAGCATATACGTTCACTCCATATTTAGTGTCTAGTTGAAAATATTCTAAAGACAAAGAGAAGAGCTAGAATAGAATACTTGAATATCATAAAGTGTATTTCCGCTACCAGTGTGAACATTATGTGCAGTACAAAATCGTCTGCCTTGGCTTGTTTCTTTACTGAAAACGCACTTACCTTTGAGAAAGATATCATTTAGATGAAGAAGTCTTGTTTCCGAATTATAAATCGCTAACTTCTATTACACAATTCATATTAATATCCAAGAATTGAAAATGAGAATCAATGTGGTACGTCGTTAATCCACATAAGAACCATTAAACTAAATTGTATTCGAACTGGCCTTTCACAAATGCCGGACAACGCAATTGCCGTAAATCAACCGTAAAGGCAAAGCTATTGACAGCAACCAGTCAAGCGTTGATCTGTCCTAGATAAACAGGCCTTTGTGAATCAAGGCGCAGTAGTCAACGTTTAAAATAATACCATTCATGTGATAGTCAACTGTAAGGCTTACAGTATCAAACGTCAGTCTGATTAGATTTTAAAAAATATCTACCTTTCATAAAGCCTTTATAACTTTGAGGTATTTAGCTAACTGTTCCAGTCTCAAACTTGATAAAATTACACAGTGATTAGTATCTGAGTAGTAACACGTCAACAATATTCACGAGTGCTCTGGTAAATAATAATTTAGTGAATGACCAAGATAAGACAATCAAAAAGTAACTGACAAGGAGAAAGTAAGATGAACAAATCTTGGTCTTATTCTAGTTCAGGTTAAAGTAAACGTACATTGTAATTCTGAACGTGAACTTGCATAAGCATACTAGAATAGAAACGATTTTAGAATTTAAAATATATATTTCAAAATAAGGGGTACAAAGTTTTCACAAGTTTTAAACCAATTCTTAGCTTTTATAGACTACAACTACATAAAAAGAAATAGTAACACGCAACAAGTATTCTATAATCTAAAATATAATTCCATAAAATCTAAAGTCAAACTGAGCGACATAATTAAAAATAACGTACAGTCTGGCACACATTCTTATTATTTCTGAAAGTTACTATTAATTTCACAGTAATCTGGAAACGCTTCAAAAATATTCCGACCTAAAGTTCTATTTTGCTTATGTGCTAGCATTAGAAAGAACAACTGTTTTAATATGTAGAAAGTTATACTTTGAGGTAAATCCATTGAAAGTAGAACATCGCATATGCTCTTGACTGGAACATTAATTTGGAATCATAATATATTCAGAAAATAAATTTATGGATTTTATTTTTGGAATACATAAAAACAGGATACTATCACAATAAAAGACAGCTATATTGACATAATTGAGATTACAGGCACATCAATACAATGAATATTGGAACTTTTTTGGAATAACACTGTTTGTTATTTTCTTCAAAATGGATTCCTGATTCTGATCTTGAGACACCTGTAGTACCCACCTGTGACGGATAGTTTGTGAGCTATCAAATTGTTGCTTGAAGACGTATAGACAAGAAAGTCTTAGTCTAGCACATGGAGCGCCTTTGACTGGTCATTTAGTGGTCAATAACAGACCTCTCACAAGATCTTGAGTCATTTTTATTTTCCGAGATTTAAAAGTGATGTTTGTAAATACGGTAGATCTTGTCATATTTGTCAAAAGACATGGTAACCTAATCAGAGATACCTAAAGCTCATCTGCAACATATTATTCCATTTGAACAATCATTAGATGAAAAAATGGTAGACTGAGTCGGTCCCTTACCATAGACCGTGAAAAAATTAAATTCAAGCAGGACATAATTGCAAACGAAAGTAGCTTTCAGATGATTTCATATTGGCGATATTGTTTTGTTTTTTTAGAACATGCCTCAGAATTCTCGTCAGGTTGCATAGTATGATGATATCAAGTTAGGAATAACAAACTTTCTTAATAATGCTGTCAATTTAGTTGTATTCTCCCACACTGTGAGGATATTAGCGATGGAATGAAATCTGACGTTAATGTCTTTAGTGTAACCAATCTTTAGAATTCAGAAATATTGAATAATCTGGACCAGAAATTTTCACATCTGCAGGTCAAGAAAAGGGTGACCTTATACATATATTCTTTGTATATAAGCACTTGAGTCCCGATGTTGCGACACAAACAAAATAGATCGAAGGTGACGTTGAAATTGTTGATCCAAAATATCTGAAACAGCATCCGTGCATGATGAAACCTTCCAAAACGGGAATGTTTTGAAAAGAAATTCAGTTTTTGTTGGATTATGATTTCATATAACCAGTAAAAATGATTGGCATTTTAAAATGACTTTGATACCTTCCAGTGAAGGAAAGGGTAAAGGAAATTCCGGCATTCGTAACTCAAGATATAAGGTAATGCCGTTTGGGATGAAAGGTTCACCTTGTACTTTCCAACGTTTAATGAACATGTTTACATCTGGACTAGATAACTGCCACGCTTATCATCTACAACGACATCTGGAAAGATCACATGAAAACAATTGAAAATCTTCGACAGACTCAGTAATGCAGATGTAACAATTAATTATTCCAAATGTGAGTTTTGTCGTGCTTTGTTTACGTTTCTAGGACGTATTGTGGGTTACAGACAATTTATGCAAATAGAAGTTGAAGATAATGATTTCTCTAAATTCTCTGTAAAATTCAGTAAATACCAGCTGATGCAACCTTTTGGTATGGCGTAAAATGATCGGAAAATTTCCTTTTAAGTTGTCTATAATTTGCTGTTTTACTGAAAAATTTGTTGAGTTAAGTAAACGACGTTTCATTTTTTAAAATGTCTTTTCATGAAAGCGATGGTGGGTTGGTACCACAAATATGATGTAGATCATCTAAATGCTTTTTTCTAAGAAAATAAATAAGCTCCCGAGAGAGAAATTATTCCACAAACGAGAAGGAATGTTTGGATTTTGTATTGGTTTTTGGATCACTTGAAGTATATGCTAGTTCTGCTCCTTCTCCGATGATTGCATTTAGTGATCACAACCTCCTTACTTTCATTGGCAAGATGAAAAACACAAATAAGAGTTTATTAAGTTGGAGTTTGATATTTCTGGAATGTAATATCGACATCAAGCATATCAAGAGAATAGATTATCTAATTGCAGATGCACTTCCACGTGCATCGAAGCATTATATTGCTTCATGTATGTTTTGGGTCATTCATAAGACTTCATTGTATTTAATGTGTAATAACACGAATATTTGAAAAATAGATAAATGAAAACTTTAGTGTATTATCTGTTTTATGTGATGAGTGGAGGGTGTCTATTCACATTTAATTAGTATTGCTTATTAGTTTTTCTCTTTGATTATATGCTGTATACATCTGCATTAAGTACTTGAATAAGCACAAAATCAAGTTTAATGTGGATGTGATTAATAACATTTATTTCAAGCACCAGAATACAAACGTACTTTCCTATGAGTGTGCAGTAAACATTCAGATCATTATTAATGTTAACATGCATTTTGAGTCTGGGTCAAGGATGTTAAAATTTCCTTATAAAACCATTTTCTGTTTGACGTTTCCCATGGTCTTTATTTTAGTGTTATTAATAGACCTTATCTTGCTGACAACTTAAAATTGTAAGGAAATGGCGTTTTGAACCTCATTAGAGTTCTCTTGTTTGTTTTTACATTTTACATGATATTGTATACTTGAACAATTACTTATTCCTGCTTTAACATCTTTATTAGAAACATTCTTGTTCTTGTGTTCAATATTTCGTTTGGTGGGAATTATTTATTCAGATTGTTATTCACTGGAATTACAATGAGCTTATTAATAATATTCTTGACTGGATCATAAATTTGTAATCAAGGTGAGTTCAGAAAAAGACATTTCTGGATTATATTACTGTGATACGTCAAACGACTATTAGCGTCTCAATATCTAGACCACATGCATATTTGCATATTCTAGAATACATTAACACATCCAATATTGAAACTTATTAGAAATACCTCTGTAATTCAATTGGAATGTTAAACATTTGGACTGTGATGAAAATATTATCAATATTTGGGTTTCAATTCGAATTGCCATAAGTTCGCATTCAATATTCCCATTATATTCTATGGAAATAAATGATTTGCTGAATTTTACAAAACTTAGAGAAGTTAATGAATGAACTTTTTAATTATCGTGATTGGAACTGTAGACAAATGATCCCGAATAGTGATCTTTTAGCAGGGACAACATGACATTTTTCTTTTTAAAAAAATCATCAAAATTAATGCCACATAAAAAAGAAATTAAGGAATATTTTAACAAACAGAACGAAGCAAAATTAATCGCCTAATACAGACGTGGTACAAAGAAGGGAATATATTTAAAAATGTCAGAAAATGTCGATTACTAAAATACACCAGGCTAGTTTAAATCCCAGCCAACCACATTCTTCATAAAACAAACGATCTATGAGAACAAATGTCAGCGGACGATATACAACAGATCAGTCCGTACAACATTTTAAAATCAGTAACTAAGACAAATGTGTTGTGATTTAAATGCACGTTTTACAGCATTATTTCTATTATAATATATAGTGTTTATAGTATATAATGTCACATAGATCAATATGATCTGAAAACTGTTTATTGTTTCTTTCTTCATACAGTGACGAAAAATTATTGTGTAGAACTATATATTCTGCATATATGTTTTACATGTATGTGCCATCGAATTAAGTGAATAAAAAGAAAATCAAATAAAATATAAAAGCACATATGGACAATCACACATCACAGATCAGAAATATTGAACTACTACTACCATAATGGCTCTTCTTTGTTGGCGGAATTTGGAGTGTTTGGATCTATAGTCTTGATAAACTCAAGGAATGTTCAGGCTAAAAAAATTCAATATACCCAATATTTTAAGTACAGATGTGTTTTTCTTATAGAAAAATATAATTCCTGGACAGTGATAATCCTAGAAAAGTGCGGCATCAAAACAAACCTATAAATCAAAGCACAGCACATGTATGACAATATTAAATCATATCATCCAGAAGTTACGGAAGGTGCTTTAAACTAGGTCATCCAGACACAACGAAATGTAATACCCTTTGGACAAGGAATAGGAATAAAACAAATGTACTCTGAAAATGAAGGTTACATGTAACATCGATTGGTAACAATACAAAATTTTCAAAGTCACTACTATCCGATGCAAATAATAGAGAAACAAATGTAATAGGTTGATATCTTAGAGGAAATTATATTTTGAATTAAAAGCCGAAATACGTAAGCCAAGTCGGCTGCACATTTGCAGCCCAAG
>QKMX01081037.1:0-10577 GCA_003401595.1 Venustaconcha ellipsiformis | reverse complement strand
CATGGGGAAACAATACAGTTGGGAAAAGCTGCTTAGGATGTGGCGTGCAGGAGACCTTCATAAACTGTGCTGACATCAGCACTGGAAGCCAAAGTACCATATTCAACACTTATTTCAAAATTGCTGATAGTTTACCAGTCTTAGATCAGACTCCAAACTTACCAGCTCACAATCATGAAATAGGGAGAACTTCAGCCTTGAACCATACATTCAATGGTATTGATGATAAAAGACCAAGCATCAGCGTACATGGAATGAGAGGACAACTCAGCGTGCAGATGCCACCTGAACCACAACATCCATTAAAATTAAAACCCTTGCATTCTGATATAAGAGAGCCCATCCACAGAAATCAAATGCAGGGCAATGTCGACGCAACAAATTCTATAGGACAACAACGGGTAATTGTGTCTCGGAAACACTTGCCAATCATAATGCTCCTGTCGATATTATTCAGAGTGAAAAGGAAGTAGTATCATCAGACTCTGTCAAGGTCTTTGAAGAATTCACATCTGATACTTCATTTCCTGGTGAAAATAAGGATTCACTAAAGCCCATACAGGAGCGGCGAAGTTCGCTACAAAGGGGTCAATATAACAACCATCAAGAAAACAATAGAAAGCAGAACAAGCTGGAAAATAACCTAGCCAGTTTTCCACGAAACAAAGAAGTGGTACATTCAACAAGTGGAAAAGATGAAATGGAATCTGGAACAATGATCGGGGTTCTCCAAGACAAATTAAAAACATTCAAACCAAGTAGTGTTAGGTTAGTTAGAAATTATATACCTTCTAACGCCCAATTTCCAAATCATATTGATTTCCAAATAAATTCCACGGGCTGGACCACTCTAAAATCAGTTCTCAGGCCATTACGGAGTCAAAGGATCAGCAACAATTTTACTGATCATCCAAGCATTGCCTTCATGGAAGCATCACATGAATTCCTACATAATAATGCTGCCAATGAAACGCTGCATGATAGTTCTCATCCAACAGTACCGCAGAATGATACCATTTTACACACAAGAGAAGGTGTCGTGCAGGCCCAACTGCATTTACTTCCAGTACAAAGAATAGCAGACAGTCGTTCACAAATGGGAACGCCAATTCTGAACACGGCTCAGCGGATCGCCTTAATGCAAAATCCACTTCATCAAGGACAATCACTCGTTGGACAACAACAGTTACAAAGTTTCTCAAATATTAATGCACACATCTTTCCGGCTAAAGAAGTTCGTACACAATCTTTCGGCATGCCTCAACAAATCATAACCGAGGTGTCTCCAAACGTTCAGGCACGGATGGCTCTCACTTCACCGCAAATACGAAACTTTTATCAAAAACTCGTCTTTGTGGAGAGCATAAATAATGCCCACCATCTGAACCTTCAGCATGTCTGGCAAACGCCCATTGACAGAGACAGAGCAACGCTTGCAGCCGTTCATAGCTTGCATAGGGTCGTTCCCGATATGATTCATAGAGAAGCACTAATTAGAAATGTTATATTGACAGAGAGGCAATTGAAAATGGATAGACTACTTAGGTATGGTGTATAACGGATCGTTATGTTCCTTATTACTAAAGATGTTGCAATGCTTCCCCATCTTTAGGTTTCTAACAAAACGACAAAAAAATGTAAAACATTATGTCAGTACCGAAATTGACGACATAAACAGCAACTTCATTGTCAACACTAATACGCCGTTAGAGGTGCAAAAGAAGAATTAACAAATATAGCAAACATTAGGAAATAATATATCTATAAAAAACTAGATTAGATAGAAAAGACCCTCGTATTAAGCAACAGTTTCATAGAGCTAAAACCGAAAGAAAAGAAAACAGACATTCAAAACTGAATTAAACTTTGGAATTATCATAGCGAGCATTGCATTAGATGTTAAAATAGGTGAAATACTAAAGGAAATCGATAATAAAAAATGTAGTTTGAAGAGCAAAGCAAGCAAATGCCTGGATGTATGTACGACTCGCTTATTGTTGCTATTCATACGTAGCAATATGATAATAAATTACATTCGAAGAAAGTCATATAGTTGTTAAAGAGACTCAGCTTAATTTTAAATAGCGTGATAGTCAAGAGTTGTTTGTTGTCGACATAGCAGACAATGCACTTGAGTTTTAAAGTGTTTTAGTATTGTCTGAAAAGGGCAGAGAAAGTAATCCACAAAAGTTTTGCAACTAAGAAACAAAATAAAGAATGTCTCTGAATTGGCTTATTCCATGCATTTTCATTTAATACATTTTACAGGAGCTATAAAGTATTTATTCGATGAATTACAAGAGTATTCATAAATTAGTAACTCAAGTTTTAACAATAATCTAGTCACAACAGTTGTAGAAAGAGGAAGTGTAGATATTACGATACAGAGCGTAAGAAGCAAACATGTATCGAACTTAGAATTCCATTTCTATACCATTCCTTAAGTATCCGTTAAATTAGTACTCCGTTTAGGTTGCCAACCAGTAAACGTTTATAGTCATTGACAAACAACTCTACTTTTACATTTTAAATTGAACATCTCGTGATTGAATGATCTGAGTAAATCCATTTTTCTCTAAACTTTATTCTGATTAAATACGCAACCATCGTACCTTTCATTTTTTAAAAGACTTAATTTTGATATCACATCATTTTTGATCATGAACCTTGCAAACTTTCTTTTCTAATATAGTAGTCCTAAATAAATACAGCTAAGACCTTCATGGATGTAACTTTTTTCGGTGGTACGTCATCCAGCACACTACTAAAATATCCAGGAATTTTGTTATCCATTTGTTGTAAACCAAATTGGATGGTAGTGTATTTGGATAGTTCTAATAATGTAAATACACTGTGAATTGATTTGACTAATTTAATTTCCATTTAACACTAATTATCTTTTTATCTCTAAGGTATGTTTTATTTTCATGAAACTATCAACCATTGACTACTTATTGATTGATATCAATGTATCATCGTGCTCAATACGATTGTAAATCAGATGTGTCTTATACCTGAAAAAGTTATGATTCCTTAGTGCTATGTCTTTAGGATATTGGTAATTTAATTGCATTCAATATGAGTTGGACTTGTATGCTTCAAAATATTAGTTGCGGTACACATATAGCGCGGTACGTTCAGAAATACCGCTGTATAACGATGTACAAAATTGTTCGTGGTACTCAGCTCTATAAATTCCCATCTGTGCAACCTTTCTTACTTGATAACCTAACATTATTGATTTAAAAATAATTAATATATGCAATATATGGTTGTTTATTTAACAAATTTAAAGTAAATCAATGATAATGGTAGAAGTCGCGAATAATGTTCGAAACACAGTACATACAGTTATGTCATTCGATGTCTTGATTCTTAAAAATCTAGTTCTCATGTTAAAAAGAACCCGAATCTTCGTTTTTGTATTATTAAGTTGTCTTTTTACGTTCCATGCATTAATATGTTTTGTTCTGACAACATAAAATAGAACTTAAATATACTTAAAAATAATGAGCTTTTTGTATAAGATTAAATGTATTGAGGTATTGATATTCTTTGACATTTGTCCTGAAATTTGATTGGAAGTAGAGTGTGTGTATTCAGTAAGTATGATGTATGAAAAATGATCACTTACTGGTCCGAACCTATGTTCTTGTACAAAAGTATGGAAAGAGTCACTTGCCTATAACTGCAGCTGGAATCCATTCCTGTACAACATTTCTGAAGCATTCAAAGCTAATGCAGACAGACTGATGACGCAACTGCACAGTATATATTTTGACCTAGCTCAGGTTACGTACGTCACAAGGAGATTTTTAAGGGGTTGTTCAATATCTTTAATTAGTCATGCTTTAAAGAAGTATATATTAGAAAATTTAATAGAATGTGCGACTAAAACGGGGATATGAAATAAATACAAAACTACATAAGTATTTTATTCTGAGTCCGGGAAAGAACTGAAGGGTTCGACAAATTCTTGTTCTTTCTGTCCACTCGTAACAAAACACATGCATCTAGTATATGTGAGCGGAATATGTGAGAGACAAAGGGACTTCCATTTTAAAAAAACAATATTGAAAATAGAGACAACGAAATTTATAGGGACAAACAATTTATAGGGACAAGAAAAATTTAACATTGTGGAACTGCATAGAGATAATGGACATTTAATATGGTGAGTAGTATACGGACAAGGGAAATTTAACATGTTGACGTCATGGGACTTTGTAGGGACAAATGGGGTTTGAAAGGGACAAACAAAACAGATATTCATACATATACAAAACCACACAAATACACCAACAAATACCTATAAAACATAACGAGAAAAATGATTTTCGCAATGAGTAGAGATCTTTTCCAGATAAATGGAGTGGCCCTGAAAAAGGACTGTTGAAGTTTATTTACACCACTGAGTTAATATCATATGATGCATCGCACTGGTCATCTTCTCTTCCTCGAACTCTGTTGACATCCGGACTGAATGTCAAGACTCGCTGCAGACATTCTTGCCTCTCCAGATAAATCCCTTGTTTATAAATAGCCATAGCTATGATCTTCATGATAGTCCATAATGATGTTACATACATGGGTTAGTCATAGTTGAACAGCATATACAAAATGAAGGTAGACGACTCCACATTAGCCCACATCAAATGCTCATTACAAAATTCAGTCAGATCGTAGAGTCTCTCTTCTAATCAGAAGAGCTAAGTGTGACGTCATTTGCCCTATATATGTGCGCTAGCTTTCTGTGCGCAGTGAATCGATGCTATGTTGTTGGAACACGACTGAAACTAAGAAGACGATCAATTGGGAAGCAACTGCACTGGAGACTAGCATTGATAGCATGGCGGCTACTAAAACAACTAAGGTGATACTTCCAGAAGATTTTAACTGCGATTTAGTCGATTTTCTCTCTTCTTCTCAAGAATTTGTATCGGTACCAGCACCTTCACCGCCTTCTCCTTACTTAGTTAGGGATGAGACAGTTAAAGTGCACCCCTCCCAGTCTTGAGTTTGTTTAAATAAATAGACACCCATCGGTACTTCAGGGCCATTCATCTCTCTAGAAAAGAGTTACTATTCAAAGATTGCCTAATCAAGTTAAACTTAAATCCTTTTCCCATTTGTTTGAATATGAGTGCGTGAGTGTAGCTCCTTATTATTATTATAAAAATCAAACCAAAGAGACACTTACGCTTTTTTTCTAAGATATATTCTCTTGTTGAAGTTACAATAAAATTTCACAACACATCCACTAAGGTCAATTTTCTTCTCTATTGACCCATTATTTTGTCATTTTTTTGAATTTATTTACAGTCACGGGTTTTTCATCTTCCGCTTCAATTTTTTTTCGTGTCTTTTTTCTGATCTTTCTGAATGAGCATGGATTCTTCTTCCTGTTCGCATGGTTCATATTTATTTTCAGAAGCCATGTCCTCCTCCTGTTGTCTCTTTGACTGGTTCTTTTTTCTCTTTGGGCAGTCTGAATACCAATGTTCGTTATCCTGACAATGATAACAGGTATCTTGAAATTTCCCTCTTTTGACGCATGTTTTACTATGACGTCGTGGACACTACGTAGCCCAAAGTTCTTTCGTCTGAAAGATATAGTAGGTATCTTTACTTTTATCTCGAAAGGACGAGGAGTAGGCCGTCGCTATTTATGAAGTAAACCTTTGTATGAAGCCTCGAAAAAATATGAACATAAACTCAGTCTGAATTCTCTTAGGGAAGACACTCACCCTATATACAGAGTCAATGGCGTCTAAAATCTAATAATTTACCATTTTACAGTCAAGATGCAATGACTGAACGATTTCAATGAGAAAGGGAAAGAAAGCAAGAGTCCACGACGTGACATACCGCCTAGCACAGTAGCTCGTGACTTGGTTCAAATCTATGCCAGCTATTTAGAAGACGACATGAGCGAGTCTGAATTTATACTTTCTACGTCTTCACCCAGGCGTAGAGCGTCTACTTCGAACGAAAGTGAACCATTAGCGCCCATAAAGTATTACCACATTCGAGAGAGAAAAACGCTCCTACAGAAAATGTAGAACTACGGCTTACACTTAAACGGTGAAGCTTAAAGGTTTCATGTCATACGTACCGCTAGAGAAAACAGAAAGGATTATCAACGAGCTGTGAGATTGCTTGTTAACTACACAGAAAAGACAATGCCAGCGCAAAGATAACGATAGCTTGAGACTTTCCATTTTATCACGACCGTTTGAAGTCGTCCGTCTGAATTCAGTTTAGAAGTCTTGCAGAACTGACATCTTCCAAAGTCATTGACAAGATTCAGTACGTTCATCAATCCACAGGCCATTTTTACAATGCAGAAAAGTGTTATTGGTAGACGACCTTCGCAGCACCAGACATAGTATCGTCCGAATTAAAAATACTCGAGACATCATCTGTTGAACTCGAGACATCGTTGTGGAACGAGCGCTTGCCGAGAAGAACGACACGACAATGGAAAAGAGTCTGGAAAAGCATTTGAAAAAATCGGACCGAGCCTCACAACACAGAGAAGCAGACCCTGTTACAGCAAACTGGCCTATCCAAAGACAAATCCAATGGCATTCGTGAAATGCAAAATTTGGAAGACATATTGGCTACACGCGACAGGTTGACATTGCACCCTCAAGAAGTGCGAGGCCCTCTGTTGAGGCATCGAACTCCTAGACTGAAAACATTCATGTCTATCATGACGAAAAACATTTCGATACAATTATTAGTATCACTGAATTCCTCAGATGCATATATTAGGGTGAGAAATGCTAGTATTGGTATAACGATCGAGAGTAACACCTTCATTTGTGACCGAAATGTCGGGAATGTTTAGCCTTTAAGCCTAGCCATCACGAAGGTCTAGATCGTAAACATTGCTCAGCTTGTCAACGAACGTTTGCTAGCCCTACGTGTTACCAACAGCATCTAATGTCTTGTTGACTACTGAAATTGTGCTTTACTTTTGAACCAGTCATATGCCTTGGCACACATTTTTCTAGGAAAAACAACGTTGTCATATTTGTCGACAAATCGTGGACTTCGAAAATGAATGCTACATTCAAAAACGCCACTCGAAACAGGAGGACGAGGATGACAAGAAGAAAGCGAATTTCATTTTTATCGATTTCGAATGCATATGCAAGAGACCGGTATTAACATTCTCAATTTTTGTGGAGCTCATCAATCGTGAGAGAAGTACATCCAAGATCCTATATGTTTTCATTAACCATACTGTAGTAATATTCCTGGAGGACGTGATAAAATGTTTCGTGGGCCTAACTCGCCGGCCGATTTTGCCCGATGCATCTTATACCCTATGGGCGGCACGTGGAGTCAAGAGAATATCGAACGTTACGGACACTGCCAATTTCTCGGAATATGATGGTCAATTTTTGAAATGCTATACAGAACAAGGCACCGAATAACTTAAAGCAACCTTGAACGGAGCTAAAATCATCTACAAAGAAGTGGGATAAGTTCGATTTATAGATTCCATGAATTATCTAGCTATGCTTTTGAGTCAAATGCCTAAACGTTTGGAATGAAAGAAATGACCAAAGGCTATTTTCCATACATTTTCGATACCGAAGCTAATTAACATGCCGTCCTGTCACATTTTCCTGATGCTCAATACTACGAACTCGACAATATATGCACAGAACATATAGAAGCTTTCTACACTTGGTACCTCTCCCACTCTTCAAACCCCTTCGACTTTCAGAAAGAAATGTTAATGTTATGGTCGCTCCGACTTGGATATTCTACGACTTTGCTATGGAAAATTTCTAGAACTGTTCATGGAGCAAGAAGGGATCGACCCTTTGAAAGAAGTCTGTACCATTGCCAAAGCGTTCTCCTTAGTGTACCGCATGCGATTCATGCCCGTGAAGACATCTTGCTGTCGCAGGCCCTGAAACTACTGCGTTCATCAAACGTCGATACGCGGTCAAAGCTCTGCGCTGGAGACATTTACTTGTGCGAAAAAGAAGACAAATGGATCTAACATACCCAAAACGGAGGAGGCAAAAGGACCATTGAAATATATTCGGTTTATGGCTGGGATTTAGGAGACCCAACATAGTCTACCAGTTCAACGGATAGTTGTTACCTACCCAGTGACACTAAAAAGACATTTAGGGGACGTACCATGGAAGACCCTATCGACCCATGGGATAGCCTATTAGAAGAATGAACGAATGCCACATGCAGTAACACGCGGACGAAGAGAAAGGAAAACATATCAAGTATCTGGACGTGTGTTCTTTGTATCCGTACGTATGCAAATATCGTCAGTTTCAAGCAGGACACCCACAATTGCTGACTGAACACATCAACGTGAAGAATATTCAGCAATATGAAGGACCGATTAAATGCAAAGTCTTGCCTCACACCGACTTGTATCATCCTTTCTTACCTTAGCATTGACAAAATGTTTCCCATCTCCATTGTGTTTGTATGAAGTATAGTGTGGAGGTTTTTTATAAACCAAATTGTCTTGGTTTGTAAATAAATATGTAAAATAGTTTCTACCACTTTCAGTATATTATTAGTGGTTTGTAGATGGTGTGAGGAATGCTTTCCTTTCACGTCCATGCTTGAGGTAAATAAATAAGTGTGTTCCGAAGACATCAAAATCAAAACATACTGAAACCAAAGAAAAACAACAAAAACCAGGAGAGGATCAAAATAATATCCTTAGGAAAAAGGATACTAAAGGAAAAGAGAAAACGATACATTGCATCCAAACACCTGGACCATCCAAACCTTATGCAACAAAAGATCCCCAGGAACAGGAAGAAATAGCGGATCTGCTAGAGCAACTGTATCAACTACACTAGAAGCAAAAAAAAATATGGAAGAACAAGTCCAAATATTACAATTGCAGGAAGGGGAAAAAACAGTCTAAGGTAAGCAAGTTATCAAAGCAACAAATGGAAAGGACCAAACCAGTAACAAAATGTTAAACGAATCAAAGGAAAGGAAAACTAGAATACAACAATAACAGAACCACCAAGGACTAAGGAAGAAAACCAAAGAGAAAAGAAGGAAAAAATGACTTAAAGAAATAAGACCAAACAAATACCAACAAATTGAATTAAAGCTGTCCATCAACAGCAAACTCCAAACTCAGCAACATAGATTTAGTTGGTGAACTAAGCAAACATCACAAAAGTGAGTTTAAAATCATCAGACCCAACATACTACACAATATTGGTGTAGCGCAGCAAATCAATAAGCTAAGTTCATGGAAATCACAAATACAGACCCAATTAAGTAGCTAGATCCGACCCCTTGGAGTAACCAACCACCCAAGATCAACTTTGTAGCGCTAAAATTAGGACAGAAACAAGAAAATATAATAGACATGCTAAAAAGAATGGAGACAATAATAGAAGAAAAGTACCAAGAATATAACAAACTTCACACAAATGGATCTAAATCAATAGAACGTAACAGAACAGCCGCTTCAATAGCAGTACCGAACAGCAACAACGAATTTGAAAAAATGCTACCTGAGGGAACTGCGATCTACACAGCTGAATTTTGGGCTATCCTTGAAACACAAAAATGAATTAGCAGCACACCCTCAAACAAATCGTCTCATATTAACGGACTCGCGAAACGTCTTCGACTCACTTAAAACAAACAACTCTAGGGGCAACTCTAATTTTCTCCAGGAAGCTCTATTGTTAATCAGAAACATAGAGAAAAGAGGAAATGCTGTTGAACTAATGTATGGAACATCTCATATTAACTTAAGTGGGAACGATAGAACAGATACAAAAGCTAAGGAACTACTAGATAATGATACACAAACTGAAATAAAAATGGCGTACAGAAACTATACAGTATGATTAGAAAAAAGTTATGTATATTTAATTAAATTATTTGTGTGTTAGTTTTAAATTTCTTTAATTTTATTTTTGTTTTATTACATTTTATTGTAAAGATAATATTTTTACTGGATTTGACATTTTCCAAGTAAATTTAGTTCAGTGCTTTTAGCATGATTAAAACGAATAATATTGCTACATTATATTTTAGCTAACATAGTTCTTGACCTTGGTTCCNATTTTGTAAACATTGAGTGAAAATGATTGGTCATTACCAAGGTCATGTTCAGCCCACTTGTTTGTCTGAATAAACAATGTTTTATTTTTAAATTTATTTCCAGTATGGGAATCAGATTCTTTGGGCTATTCTAACCTGCGTGCTTATTGACTTGTAGTGAGTGATCACATGACCCATCACGCGGATCTGAAATTGCGTTTTAGTTTGGTTTTACTTCTCAATCTCATTGTTTTGTGGTTTAGTCGTAAATTATACCTTCATGTCAAAAGGTATTCCAGTTGTTACCATTTGAACTGAGTTTTTATTTAAAATAATTTATTCCCCCTGGAAAATACATTTCTTCATCGAAATATTTTAGACAAAGACATCTACTAAAAACTATTCGGAATTCAAATGCTGGAATTATATTCATGTTGACTCAACCAGGAACTTTTTACACATCAAAACAAACTGGTTATAGAGGACGTCATTGCCTTCCATATTGG
>QKMX01080996.1:2691-15043 GCA_003401595.1 Venustaconcha ellipsiformis | reverse complement strand
TCATTGGTACAGATGTTTAATAGAGAAAGTGATTGGTACAGATGTATAACAGAAAGCGATTGGTACAGATGTATAACAGAAAAAGTGATATGTATAACAGAAAATCATTGATACAGCACTAATCAGATAAACTTCAAATTTTAAAAATTATTGCCATCATCAGCAAGTATTTGTGGTATGAAACTTTCATCTGAAGATGAATCATGTTAATAGTCAGCCATCTGGGTTTTTTTTATAGGTAGTCCATAATTTAAGAAAGCATTGGTAAAACTTTCACGATGATTACAAGGTTCAAACAATGATTTAATGCTTATTCCAGGACCCAATGTGTTAATCAAATTTAGCATAACAACCATTCATGTCAAGCTGAAGTACCCAGATATGTCACAATTTGCCTACCTAAAGAAAGACTTATGTAGTAAGAAGTACCTTGTGACCTCTACCTCTATGATGCTCATAATATGCCCCTTTCTACTATCAATGTATTCCTATTATCACAGCATTTTAGTATTTCCATTAAGCACTTAACAATGCAAGGTTCTTAGGTGACAAGTTTTTCTGGAAGGTTAATCAAACAAATTATGTAATTGCATTCACTGAGAAACTAACAGCAGACTGTAAATTCATCTTGAAAGTAATGAATGGATTAACAATTTTTGTTATGTACAATATTTCTCCCATGATAAGCCAAGTGGACCTAAAATTGTGCAAAAGTTGGAAATGAGCTTCTCACTGTATCAAACATCTTGACATAGGTATATGCCAAAACTTTTTAAATTTAGGGGCTGCGCTTATCATCAGGCATGAAATTATCACCAGATAAATACAGGATGAAAGTTGCTGGCTGTCATAGTTACAACAAAACAACAAAGTCGCAAAGACTGATCATATAGATGCCTTCCCAAATCCACAAATTTAAGTAAAAAAACCATAATGATAAAAGCTGATTTCATTTGAAAAAAATCATTTTGCAGCTGTGATTACTTGCCTTCAATGCTTCTTGATCTTTCTCATAAATCACAAATATCACTTCTTCCAATTTAGAAGTGGGATGAGCTGTTTCAAAGTTTGCCACACTTTGAAACATTACTGAAGCCACTAAATCTTTTGGATAGCGTAGTTTTCCTGTCCCAATTGGTGGGAAGGCAATTGATTTGTACATCTTGTTTGCATCTTCAAGACAGCCAGCGAGGAAATCTTGAAATACCTGGAAAAGAAGGCTTACTTAAAGCAAGGATATGCATCATAGAACTAGCAACTTCCCAAGAAATCAAAGACTCATTGATATCATGGGGCAGTGTGTGATAAAAAAAAGCACATTGGGGGGAACCACAATGCAAGCCTACCACAAAAACATGTGTTCAAAATGCAACTCTAATTGTGGCTTGATGATGCTATTCTGCGAATTCTCTGAGATTAGTTGTCAACATTTAACATGCAGTTATTGGTGTGTTAATCATCATTTTTGCACTTAAATTTAAATTCTGAACATCATGCATTTGATTATGCAAGCTACATGTCCATATGACACTGAGAAACATGGGTGTGTATGTGGAAAACTCCAATTCCTAACTTGATTTCTTATCACAACCCTAGAGCTTAAAGTGAATAAAAATATAATTTTGAGAGCAATCATGAAAATATACTCAATGAAAGGAAATAAACTTTTATATTATAAGATTTTAATAAAGATTTATTCAAAATACAGGTCCAATAAAATTGGTTTTATCAGATTATACCAAGTAGTTAGAGAACACACTAGAATTATAAATCACTCAACCACACTCCTTGATCATATTTACTGCAGTAATCTTGAAAAAGAATCAATCATCTCTGTTCCTAAAACTGGTCCCAGTGACCATTTTACAACTTATTCAAATATAAATGTAAAATTATTTCCTTGAAAAATAATCATGTCACTGTTAAATATGTTAAATACAGATCATTCAAAACTGAAGTTTTTGGTTATACAGTCACAACACACTGATATTCTGAATTTTTGTTATATAATTCTAATATATTTACCAAAACAGTTCTGTTATATAAACCCAAAACATGATTAAATATAGTTACTGCCAAACAAAAAGCAGTTAGGAGGACAAGCAATCACAGTCAACAACTCCTGTAAATGATGTCATGGAACAGTGAAAGTAATCTTGGATATGTATAAGGCATGTAAAATCCAATAAGCCTTTTTATTGTTATGCCAAAGAACCTAAACTTAAGTAAATTGTTAACTGAAACCTTGATATATTGCTTGTTTTGAAAACAGTAGATGGGTCCTGGAAATTTGAATCAACATTTTCACATTCTCAACATTTAATAACAAGTCCTATATATTTTGTTAAATCTTCTTTCCAAATAATATTTCTTAGTACATCTAAAATAACTAATATTTAATAAAAATGAAATGTCACTAATACACTGTAATAAATAAATACCAATTAAATAAATTTTGTCAAGTGAAATTTGTGTTTTAGTTGTATCTTCAAGTTTGTTTTAAGTGTAATGGTCATAAATGTGCAATCCTGTATGCAAATGTTCAAGAGCATATATGTGAGAATCTACATGTCATTAAGTGCCAAATGTGTTTTTTTTGTCTGACTTGCAAAAGTATTTGCTGCATTGTTATGCTGAATTAAAAACAGACTTTCTTTGTATTTTTATGTTAATTACATGTTTTGTATAAAAAATAAAGGGGGTCAAATAAAAGAAAAGATAGAAGGCATGACAATCCTACCTGCATAACAGCATTTCAAGTCAACTCATTGCAAATAATCAATCAAACAAATATTATATACATATATACACTATTATAGATATTGCTTTGTTTCCATAAACATGTGAAGGTTGTTGAAACCAGTTGGAATAATGTTAACAATCTTTCAGAGGTTGGAAATCTGGAAAACAAAGGAAATTTTAAAGAAAAACGAACAACTTCATTAGGAAAAAGGCTTAGTTGACAATTATTCTCAACAAGATTATAAAAAAAGTATTCAGCCATTAAATAACTGATTAGTATCTTCCATCCCCCCACTTTGTTCACTTTTTATTTCTTGGGATCCTTATTTAACTTGTACTCTTGCTTATAGTGCAGAGTATATTTTTGGACTATGTTGTGCACAAGTTATCAAACATTTGTTAATGATGACAGAGAATAAAGGACACTAAACAGATTCAGTATAAAATTAATGCAATATTTCAGGGATATAACTCCTGTAATGAAGTCATGGAATGATAGAAATTTAATTATACAGGGTCATATTGATTAAGAAGCTGATTGAAATTCAACATGGATAACATGTCCACTGTGGAAACCAAAGTCAGGAGGCCATGAAATAAGATGATATAAATTCTGAAAATTAAATCATGGCATGTGCTGGAAATATAACACATCCTGGGTCCATTCAAAATAATCTGCACACCAAATATAGTGGCAATAAAACACACCTTGGTTAAGTTATGCCATGAAATCATAGTTAGGATTCCCAAACTGGCACTCCAAGGTTTGCACAAGGCCAAGTGGGAATTTTGAGATTACTTGCAAAACAAATGCACTTTTTTCATTTTCAAACTCTTCTTGCAGCAATTAAAATACTAACAAAAATCTATTGGTCTTGATGCTAATCTTACTGTTCATAATGTGTCAATCTACTGGTTTTATATCCTACTTCTGTCACATTTAAGAATCTGCACAAATATACAGAAAACTAAGACAAATTAATGGAGACCTATATTTCAAAAAAGAAAAGCACATGACATATGCTGCCTAACTACTATGAATAGTTGACATCTGAAGATTTTTAAGCCTAGTTTTACCTGAATATCTTGTTTCAAATATTTTAATTAAGCTGTTAGGTGTGTTATTGGGAAACATTTCCTTGCACATCAACAAACATAATTATTGATTTGGCATCTAAAAAAATTAAATAAGGACAAAAATTTATTTTACTTTTTGTTGACTGCTTTCTCACCTTAAGACAATCGGAATGTGCCTCATAAACATACAATACTCCATGGAAGATGGCCATGCATGGTTTTGGCAAAGTGCCCGCTTCAGTTTTCAAAACCTGCCCAAACACAAAATTCCCTTGATATTGCTGAAGTTCATCTTGAATTCCTTTACCAGCTTTGTCCAAAAGTGAAGAGGAGATAACTCCTTTTTTCAAGTCTAGGCTCCTATCTACTGTGTTGACAAGAACTTCTGCCTGCAAACAGATGATGGATGTCAGTATTAACAATCATTGTTTCTGTAATAGATGGTACAAACTGAACCATGAGGAAGAGAATCATTTGTCTTATACTGGTCAAAGTCTGAGGCACAATTTGACCAGTATAAAATAAAGATAATTCTCTTCCTCACAGTATCATCACAAGTGTTCAATCAATCAAATGTGCCTGATTTACTCTGAGTTTATCCTTCAGTCCTTCAATAGAGCTATGTTTGATTTATGCCATAAAAGTATCAAAGATATATATGTATCTAAAAGATTTAATGAAAGTTGTATTTTATCCTGACCACATATTTTATTTTGACAACACCATGAAAAGAATATGGAAAAATGTGGAGAATTAGCCACTAGAAAGATAAATTTCTTGTCTTGTTCTGATGGAGAAATTTCTAAATAGGTTTTGATTGAAACTGACAGTAACTTTGAAATACCCACTGAAGAAGGAAGCATGAGTAATGGGAATAGACTGAAGAAGAGGAAGAAGATGAAGATTAATATTATTAAGAAAATACAAATCTGACAAAACTCTATGTATGACTTGTGCTGAATAATCAAAGCAATTCAAGTCAGAGTGGCAGGTGCATATCTAGAAGACTTTTTGCTAAAAATGTTGAGGTTTTAATTTATGGGACATCAAAATATTTGAATATTGAAAAATTACATTTATTGTGTTTAAAACATTAAATTATCCAAACATTGGGGAGCGTGCTTATTCAATATTTTAAAAGTCTTTAGAGCCATAAGCAAAAGTCTGTGAGTTAGCAATTTTCCTATAATAGTTTACAAATGTTGCTTCCAAAATCATCACACTCAAATAATAGAGCATGCTCATGTATTTTTCAAGTTTAGGAATGTTCATGTCCCTGCCAAAATGCTAGGCTAAGGGACAGAACTTAAAATTGGAGAGGATAAATGTATATAAGATTGTTGGCTTGTTGGGTCTAGTTATCCCATGACCAATATGTTTCAATACAGTTAATTGCCTTGAAGCTTTTAAACAGATTTCTTTTACATGTGAATCAAAATGCAGTTGGTTGTCTATGTCAATGCCAAGCAGTTTAACAATTGTTTTCACAATTTAAAACAGTTCTGCTTCATGTTGAATTTCTTATTACACACAGCTAGTGCTTGAAACTTTTCAGGGTTGGCTTCATTTTTTTTAGCTGTGAACCAGTCAATCAGTAATATTTGACTCTGCTTCAAGCATTTTAATCAGAGTGCAAAATCCTGTAAGCAAATGGACAAAGTGTTATTGTCAGCATAGCATTATAAACAGCCATTAATAAAATAGAAGATATTATTGATATAAACATTAAAAAGTAACAGTCCAAGGACTGACCACTGATAAACCCTTTTTGAATTTGAGACCAACTGCTCAATACACCCTTCAACTTAAATGGCTGCTTGCAATTCGTCAAATAGCTCATTAAAAGCAGCAATGAGTTATCTGACAATCCATAAGCCATTAACCTGCAAATAATAATACCATAATGGAGACAAACATTTCAGGACTAAAACTACAAATTTGTTTTGATCAAGAGCCTTCCTCCTATCTTCAATCAAGCATAGCAGTGTGGTGTGGCAACCATGATCTTTAAGAAAGCATGTATGTTAAAAATGTCCTCAAAACTAACTCAGGGTCAATAGATTTCTCAAACAGTCTGGATATGATGGGCAAAAATGCTGATAAATCTATAATTACTTCCATCAAGAGAATTGTTCTTCTGCAAATAAAAACCTTAGCTTCCTTCAGATAATCAGGAGTATTTCATTGTATAGATTTATTAATTAGATCTGTAATATGTTCCACAGGGATTTATACCCAAGCTTTTAACGGTTTAACAGGAATATGATCCCCTCTTGTTCCTTTTGTCTTAATTTAAACTTCCTATCATTTCATACACTTTTTCATGGTTAAATTGCTTAAATTAAAAAAAAATGTATCCATGTTGCTATTGTCCTCAATAGCCTTGATACACTGATGGGTTAGAGGGTCAAAATGTCTAATGTCACATTTACATACAAATTATTGCAGAGTTCACATATTTCTCTGTCATTGTTTAAAAGTTTTGTACTGTCAGTGAGAATGATCTTATCTTGACCAACTGAACACTGGCATTGATGGATAATCAATAATTGAGCCCAGATCAATAACAAGCCATTTACCAGACTAGGACCTAAGCCAACATTTGGACCTCAGAATGCAAATGAATTTCAATTTTTGCAGCAATTTTGATAGACTGTGTCATAGGTCGTATAATATTTTATGTGGATTAGGATTCAATATCACTATTTAATAGATTCTGTCATGTGCATTAGTCTGGGATAGGGAAATTTCTCTAAGATGGTCATAATTCTCTGGCACAAATGAGGTTTTGCCAATCTCCACATCCATAAACATCTCTGATTCTTGTTTGTTGTATTTCCCTTTGAGATTTTTTATTACAAAAAAAACAATAGCAAAGCAATAAGAAACCTATTCAATGCAACTTTTTTAAAAAGATTTTATTGCGATGAAAAAGACTACAAAACCTTTTGTTTATGCTGAAAGATTTGGCATACACTAAAACCTCCCAAACCTGCAGAAAGAAATGATTAAATTATGCTAAATGCTGCTTTCAAAATCAACACAACAGTGTAATCATTTGTAAATATGCATTCCAGATTTTCTCTATGTCACACTAAATAATTCAAGCTTAAAGTTGTGATGTAAATAAAGAATACAAAGAATAATAAGAAATTTGAAGATTCTAAATGAGAATGAAGCTTCTAAACAGTGACTAAACTACAGTGTACAATGAGTTTAAATATTGCATAAAGACTGCAAACAGAGTTCAGTTCAAAGCAGAGAATTCACCTCGTCTTTGACTGAATTTCATGCCAATACCAATTTATTTGACCGTGGCAATATTATAGTATGGTTGCAAATCAGTATCTCAATAGAAGTCTGTTTCTTGCTATCTTGCTATTGGACTGGGCAAAACTTGGACCTTTTGTTGCAGACTAATACGCTGTTGTACAGTGATACACAGGTATGCTGCAGCTGACTGTTTTAATGGGCTGCCATCAACTTATGAGAATTTTCAGTAATTCAAAGACGGCAAAGATTATTTGGAAAAGCTAACTATAAAGTATTTCTGAAAAAGCCCTTTATTTTGTTTGAAATTTCAAAATTTCTGAATGTTATTTACTGTGATAATTGTTCAAGTGTGAAGATTCTTCAGGTAAGTCATATAAACTTAGAAAAAGTTATGAACAACGTGGTCTGTGGTCTTGTGCAGCAGTATTTCATGAGTGTGTTTGGTACCTTTTTATTATCTTTCAAATTCACTACTTTCACCATGCATTATTTATTTTTTCAGCAATATCAGACATTATTCGATTAAAAATATTAAAGACACTGGAGGCCTAGGTCTTTGTTACAGTTTAAAATACATCAGACTTCTTTGTTCACTGTTTCACAGCACAGAAAATGATCCTTCTGCATTGGCATATCTTTGTGAGAGTGTCAAATATGCTGGGTGGTGGTGCTCTGTCAACAGAAGTCATATACTCCAAAATGACTGAAGTCAACAAGGTGTTGGCAATGTGTGCAAAATGAAAAATAAAATTTAGTTTTGGCTCTGCTAACTTTGCAGATGGCTCATCCTTTACTGAATCTCTTCAGCATTTCAACATTTTACATTAAAAAGAGAATCACTTGTACACTATTCTGATGTTAAAAAATTGTATCTATCCTGTGTCTTCTATATGGGTTTCAAAGTCAAATTGCAGCTGATCATGAACTTATCAGTCTTTAATACAGAAGGCTTAAGCATTTCTCATTCAAGGCAATGATATGCAATCACTTTTACAGGAGGCATCTGAATTTAAAGGATTTAGCAAGGCTTCACTCTAGCTATTCTCAGCCAGTTATGTAATTTGTGAAATGCTAATTGCTTACATGTGACCAGCTTACCTTTTAATTGCCTTATTGGCAATCTATTGTATAAAGTTGTATCAATTGCTCTGGTGATAGTCTAAGCCAGACTGATTACTAGTTATAAATACTATATCCTATGGACATGTATAATGTTGAAAAAAAATGTATCACTCCCCAAGTGTCTTGGTTACTTTCTATATGTTTTAAGACTGCTGAAAACCAAGTTTTTCAAAACACATACATGCTGAGAGATTTGTGAGTTAAATCATGTCTTTTACATGACTTGTGTTATGACAAGTATGTAAATACCCTAATAACCTTGTTGGACATCCACTCAATCAAATGGAATTCAGTCATGGATTTGATTACAGACAGTGGGTATTATGCTATCTGTCATTTAAACTACATAATAGAAAAGAGCAAAAACCAACAAGTTTTGTAAAATTCAACAAATAATAAAAAATGGCTAGGATTGTGCTGATGTGCCAATAAACTCAATAACTACATATTTTGTACATCAATTAAGATACCTTTGCTTCATGTAGCTGGCCTTTTATAACCTTTACTTTAATCCTTTTGAAGACTGAGCCTAAAAAAACAAAAACAAAGAGATCTTAAAAAAAGAGATTTTAAAACAAAGAGATCTTAAAAAAAGAATTGATAGGAAGAGTATCTGTCTTTCTTGCTTGCATGATGCATTACACATAATCAATAATTTTAATAATTTTAATAATATGCTTATGTAGAATATGTACAAATGAAATGGCCCTCATGACAATTTTTAAATTTTCATACACTTTAGGATCCAACTGCAGTACATCAAGTTGCATTATGCATGTAATGACATCTGTGTGATGTGTCAAATAAATCATAAACCTACGTCACAAGAAAAGCCATTTTGTAATGACATGTATCAAACTAGGATGATGTTAAGTAATAGTCTATATTATGCAAGCTTCAATTTGAATAGACCTCACTCTATTTATAACAATTACTAAGAACTGGAAATTGCAGAATTGAAACAAAAGGCTCCATGTATTAATGATAGTGCAAAAATAGCCAAAACATGAAGATGTCTGGACTAGTGAGTACCCTGTCAAACATTTCTTAAAATCGTTTTGAATGGTTGTAAAGGTTCAAGGTTTCTTCATTTCTTGTATCTTCATCTTGCTATATTATTTTACTGATTGATATCATTTGTATAAATACAAAAGCTCACAATGTCAAAATGCCTTCTATAAAAAGATGTAATATTCAGTTTGGCAGCATTTAGAAAGATGCTGTTGTAAAGTTCTTTCTATTTTAAGTAATGGTGGCTTGATGGTGGTTTGAAATTATTTTTGTAAATACAGAAAATCTGTTTCTATCAGGATACTTTCTGCAAAATGTGGTCCAATTCTGTTAAGCAGATTTTGAAAAGACGTTTATTTTTCTATTTTCAGTAGCTCTATCCATATTTGATGGCAGATTGGCATCATTTGTAAAATCCTGAAAACACTATTTGGTCAAAGTCTGTTCAGAGGTTGTTGACAAAGAAATCATTTAATAGTTTTGGTACCAAAATCCATATCTGCTGTCAGAATGGCATCATTTATAAAATTTTAAATCCCATTATCCCATGTTTTCTTTAAAATTTGATCAACTCCTGCTAAACATTTCTTCACATGAAGATAGCTAAATGTTTTCTTAGTGTAATGGTGGATGAACATTTGTTAAAACAAGAAAGACCTTTATGCAAAATTGTTTTCTGTCAAATTTGGTTTATGTTAAGTTTTGATAAGCCCTAGATTCTATCTTTCCTTTTCAAAATGTTTTTATGACAGCATTCATACAGTGACCATATCTGATGATGAATAGGCACCATCTGTACAAACTTGAATTGCTTTTGTACCTGAATGATTTGGTCAACTTCTCTTGAGTAGTTTTTAAGAAGTCATTTTATGTTCTTTCTATTTTTAGTAACAGTCACCATATTTGAGATCATACTGGAATTATTTGCACAAATTTGGAAGCTTCCATGCCAGGGCTCATTCTGTCTAATTGGTTAAGCAACTTTTATCAATTTATCATTATAGTGGCTGGGGGGGGGAAGTGCTGTTCATTATATAATCATTATGAAAGTAAAATTTTATTTTAGTTTTCAGCCAACTAATTTTAGCTGCAGAACCAACCTTTGTGTTGTGATATATTGAATATGATATTTTAAAGAATGAAGGTCACTCACTGGCTGAAATTTTTTTTGCAAAAGATTGATGTAAATTGTCAGAGAAAGCCAGTGCATAGGTAAATTGTGTTCATTGATGGTTTATAATCTAAACAATTTCAAGTTTTGATGCTTTTGTTACACAGGTACTACTGGAAAAAATATACATGGAAACTATATGGGATACCTAAAGTGGCATTTTTTTCTCAAAAGTGGCATTTTTTTTCTCAAAATCAAGGCACTCATTTAATCGCATTTTTGCCTCTTGAGATTAATTGTTTATAGGATGCTAAATAGCTGATATTACCAGGAAAATATGACTGTTTGACTGTGTCCCAAGACTTATAATGTCCCAAGACTTACTGTCATAACAGAATGTTTGTCTTGAAAGGCTTCATCTTTACCCCAAGCACAAGCCATCTACAAAGTTTGGTAACTGCAGATGTTGAAGAATTAAAATTTTGCAGAAACAAAACTGCAGCCACTCATGTACACACAACCACACACCTTCACAAAATTAGGTATTTGATACATCAATAGTATGATATTGAAAATCCAAATATTATTTAGGATGGTTCCACAAATATTGCAACAAAAAATACCTAAACTCAGACACTTGAACATATCAGCATATACTGTTATAATGCAGGTATGTCCAACTGACAGAGTTGAGTCATTCTTGTACAGTGTGTTGATCATAGCAATCAATCCTTTGTGTGCCAATTCAAGTCACACTGCAGTAGGGACTTTACTTCATCAGTATACTCTGACAACATTCTCTGAAAAGTAAAGATGACCACACACACTTCACATAGCCATCTTGAAAAGTGATAATCTTGGAAAGTGATACTAAATATGAGTATCATATTGCAAGTTGTTGTTTATTACTGAAAATTCATTTCATGCAGACCAGGGGGCATGTTATAAACAAAATGTCACAGAGTCCAATGTCAACACATAAGCACCAAAATATGACAGCAAAGACAGGGAATCTGAGTTGGACAATATTTATGATCCCAAGATTTCAGAACTGTATTTGCTCACTCAGATGATGACGACAGATTCTGAACCTTGTACCAGATGACCTTAGTGACATTTATAGGATACAATCAGTCATGTAAGTAAGAACTTTGACTTTCACTGTAAGAAGTGTGGAATGAACAAATTACATGATATCAGATCATTCTGGGCTACCATTTGTATACCAGCATGTAACCTATAATATACTTCATGCATTTATCTTATAAACAGGTCTAAAATGTCAAGCATTAGTAATTAATAAAGACACAAAAAGGACAAAATGTTAAGCTGTTATTTTATTTGTGACATATTCCACACAAATATAAAATTGAATTTTACGGTTCAATGGTTTTCTTATCTTTTGTACACACCTGTCTATCCATAAAGTTTGACTTGTTTGTTTTCCCAAGATGCAACTCTGACTCACTGATGACAGGTCAACCCTTAAAATGGACATGACTTGCAAAATACAACCCAAACAATAGCAGGGTCAAAGAGAATTTAGTGTTTTGCAGCCCTAAAAAATGGGGCTTGTCTTTTTATGGAGTATATACCATAAACATCCCCACTTTTTGTTCAGCTAAATTTCTTAAGGATGAATGAAGATGCTTAAGTCAAACATCATGATTGTGTTCAAGCTTCAAAAACTATGAATATAATAATATTCAAAATCTTCAACTTATTACTAAATCAGCAAATGCAAATAGCAACAAATAAGTGATACCCATATCCTGCCTTTGTTTAAAGACAAGGCAATGATCACATGACTCTAAAGGTCATTCATAGTGCATACTCATATCCTGCCTTTGTTTAAAGACAATACTATGATCACATGACTCTAAAGGTCATCCATAAAGCATACCCAAATCATGCCTTTGTTTAAAGACAAGGCAATGATCACATGACTCTAAAGGTCATACATAGTGCATACCCATATCATGCCTTTGTTTAAAGACAAGGCAATGATCACATGAC
>QKMX01080994.1:0-14864 GCA_003401595.1 Venustaconcha ellipsiformis | reverse complement strand
CTGAAAAATGGCGTTAAGCCCCACAACAACAACAATTTATTCTGTTCGAACTGCTGACTGCAGGAACAATCTCCAATATTTTTTAATGACGAGATTTTCAAATTAGCCCATCAACTCTCCCATTTTCATTGAGGATAAGTATGACAACATTAGAAGACTTAGTCAAAACCCCATGTTGATATGACCATTCAGTATGTTCACTGTGGCAGCCATATTAAGTTAGAACAGCACAAATTCGTTCAGGACCAACTGGATATCACAACTGGTTATCTGGTGAAAACCCAACATCAATCTGACTTTCCATGAAGTAGGAGTAACAATATAATGATTTTCAAGATGGCTTCCATGGTGGCCATAATGAACATTAGATCAGCACCATTTTCATGAGTACCAACATCATAAAAAGTCCTCTGGTGAAAATTTAGAAATTATAGGACTTTAAAGATATTCCCTGTGGTGGTCATATTGGATATCACATTGGCGCAATTTTAAAAACAAAACAAAAAAAAACTACACAAGACAAATCTTTCAGTGGAAACCCCATTTTTATGACTCCATTCAGGAAGAGCTGCAATAACAAGATTTATGTCAAAATGGCACCATTTTCATATCAGACCAACTAGACATCATAAGAAACTTTTTGTTGATATAAACATCAATTAAAATCAGTAGTTGAAAATTTTTTAAGATGACAACAATAATGGATGTCCTAGTGGAATCAATGTCATTTAGGACCATCCAGACATTGTCCCAAGTCTCCAGGTAAACTAGGTACCATAAGAGGCCTTTAGTCCCCTTGTTAATACAACCATCTACTCGAAAGAGTAGTGACAAGATTTTTACTATGGCTACTGTGGCAACTTTACTGATGTCTGAACAAGATATTTGCATTTAGGACCAACTCAAGTATGGGATGAGCGTGTTTGTGAAGTTTCATGGCAATCCTCCATGTAGTTCAGAAGTAGCAATAACAAATTTGTGCTGCCTGACAGACAACAAAAGACAGGTCATCTACTAAGCTCTCCTTGTCTATGATCAACAAAACATCAATTTTCCATCCACAGTAGACAATTATTTGGTCCAATGTTTTGCTTACATGGTGGTACAATAACTTACCAATCTCCCTGTGCCTGAGGATCCTTAGTGGATGGGTCTTGTTGACCTGTGCTATTAGGGAAGTCTGATGACTTTGAAGGGGATGATGCTAGTGTAGAATCTGATCCTGAACTCGAATTATTCATCATCTTGGGTGGTGACGATGGGGGAAGAGGTGGTGGAGAATCCCTTTCCACTTCCTCTTTTGGCATTGGTTCTGAAGGGCAACTAGGTCTGTCTGGGAGATTGTTACTGCAATTATAACAAGGAAGTATTAATACCCCAGTACTGTCATGCATATAGTTAAAATTAAATTTTTGAGACAAACATAAGTCTGCAGACTTTCTGCATGTAGACAAAAATCTGCTGGTGCAATGACAGCTGTATTTGGAAAAAAATCTATATTTAACTACTCTACATGACTTTTTCTGTAAGGAAATCAACATTTTTGCACAAGTCAGATAATTTCTAGAAAGATATGTATTGCTTGGAAAACATGCATTCAGACAGTTCAGAAGTGTGACCTGAGGCTGTTGAAGCTAAGGTTAAAAAGAATTCAACTAAAAGGTTTGTAAAGTACAATTAGACCTTAAATACCTAAAGTTTTTGAAATTTCAGTTTTAAAACCCATGTAGCTGAAAGGCTTCTTACTTATTCTCCCAACTTGACATAGTATTTAGGTTTATTTTGAATTTCACTTGAAATCAGCTATCATCTCTCCTGGAGTGAGACATACACAAATCAACATGGCCAATAAATGTAATTGTTTCCTTCCCTGCTTGTTCCCACCCCTTCCAGCCCCCGAATCTGAATATTCCTTTTTGAACTGATGGTTTAAATGTTTCAAGACTTTTTATCTTTTTCATCTCAACATGTTTGTGTTCACTGCGAGCCATATTTACTAACATACAAAGCTTGGTAATGCAGATATTTTGCATGAAAAATAAGGGCAGTTAAAGGTACTCTGAGGTACTCCTGTAGAATTAGAGTGGTTTCCTTACAAACTCCACTGAATCTAATATGAAACACAGATCTAGATCAAACACAGACATGCCAGTATCCAGATTTGATTGCAATTATCATATATTTGTAATATTTGCTATTATTGATAGGTTGGTGAATTGCTTGAAGAAACTGTACGACATACCACCCAAAAGAATGTTACATTTTTGTAAGGAAAAGTGGCTTATACAAAATGTTTTGATTGTGTTTAAAGCACTTTATACAAGTTACCATTACAGACCTGCCAATCTTAACAAAACTTTCTCAGTATGGGAGTGTATTTTTTCTACATGTTAGACCAGTTTCAAAGAAGGTTGCAAAAAAATATTAAGTAAAGTTGGAAACATGCATTTAAAATGTTTAAAAGTTTGATTCAACACTGATGCAGTGACAGTAAACATATTCAGCTAAAATTTTTGTAAAGTACACTCGGGCCATAATCACATCCATATAGTTTGATAAACTGCAGTTCTGAACAATATGGAGCTCAATACCTTTTGCCATTTTTCAAATTGACATAATCCAATCATCTGATCTGTGATGAGATATACTCAAATCAACACATGCAGTCAAGGGAATATAATTTTTGCCATTCCTGCTTTTTCTCCCAGAATATGAATATTCCTACTTATTCTTCAGTACTATTACAACTATTTCTTAGGAGGGTTATTTTCCATTTCATTATGATCATGTATAGTTTGTTGGATGCTATTATTAGGAAATTAAATAAGTAACAGCTTGATCATGCAGACATTCTGTATGAATAAATGTCTTGTTCAAAGTGTCAGAGGTACTCTGTAAAGTTAGTCTGATTCCCTGATCAAAACACTGAACGCAATATAAAATCCAGATCCGAATTAATCAACAAGCCAATATGAAGATTTTACTGCAACAATGATATTTCCTTAACATATGTTCTTATTCCATTATTTCTGCAAGACTTAGTTAAATCTGCCATTATCTTATTTTATACACATTTAATCTTTGATTTTGTTGTACTTAATTATACATTTGGAAGGCTTTCTCTTCCTAAAATATTATGCATTGCAATTTGACATTTTTTAATAGTACCTACTGTTGGCACTACATAGCCACTTCTGTGTTGTGGTGCCATAAAACACTTCTACATACATACAACATCCATTTCACCATTCATCATAACAATTCACCCTGATCTATATGCAGCAGAATCTTCCCTCCACCGAAACTTCTCATTATCAAATAATCTTTTCCTTTATTGAAGTCTTCTACCAATCCTCTCCTTTTCAGAGTAAATATAATAAAGTCTGAGTCTCCTGTTGTACGAGAGCACAGGGAGTTAAAGTTTTTATAATGAATTTATGCAGACAGCGGCAGTGGATGCAAACAGTTTTCATTTCGAAAATTTGAAATGATTTTCGTCCAACCACTTTTGAACCCTATTTGACCACATCTGTAGTTGACATTCAAGAGTACATAAACATTTTATTATCTACAGCAGCTCAATAAATTATCAATGCATGCTACATAGTTCCTTTATGTTGAAATAGGTGAATGGTAATATAGTGTCAGAAGATAAACTTGTATTCTCAGAAATAGTAGTACCTTTACCATCTTTCAAAAAATTGACCATAAATATTAGTAGGCAATCTGTGTGGGGTCATAAATATTCTCAAATAAAACTAGAATTGCCTTATATGTTCCCTTTTATGGAAACTAATATAATAAGTACATAAGCATGACTAGATGATCATTTCTGATCTCTGGCAGTTGAATCCGCTCTGCAAGTCTAATAATTGGCTACTTCAACATAGAACAGGAGTCTATCATTTATCCTTTGTTCCCAGGTTTGTCAAATACAGCTTGTTTGAGATAATGAATGACAGTTGGAAGGGGCAACAGGCCTTTTCAGGTTCAGATACTGGTATCAGTGTTGCTTCTCACCAAAACAACATAAGTTGCCATTTCCTAACTTTTACTGACAATGTTAAGCACTGAGAGCTGCATCATTTGTTCAGTAGTGAATGAAGGCAAATTAATAGAGACTGAACAATTCAAAGAGAGAAAAACATTTATTAAAATCAGACAAAAGAATTATGTACAACATATGAGTATTGTCATATTAAATCTTCTGCTGCAGATAGAACACATCATGCAAAATAAGGCCAATGAAATTTTATTTACCACCATATAAATCTGTAAATTCTTACATATGATGAATATCAAAAATAAGTAATTTGGTTAATTCAATTCTGATCTGTTTTATTTATCTCAGTTATGAACCTCTCACCAGGCAAACTGATTCAAAAAGTACAGCAAAAAACATCTCCCCTCACATGACCATAAAATGTAAATTAAGCTTGAATCCTATACCGGCATTCCCCTTCAATGAAAGTTATCTGGAAGTAAATTTAAATTTCATTATGTGGTATATACAAAGATGTGCTGTCCATACTTACTGCAAAAACAGTAACATATATTTTCAATCCAGTGTTGTACTATACTATTGTGACCACTTTCAATAAAAAATTAAGTGAAGTTATTGAAACTTATCAGACAATGCTAAAATATGTTTAAATCATTAAAATTACAGTAATAACTTACATGGAATTAGAAACAGAAGATTTTATTTGGGACTGGATATCAACTTGTGATACATGGTTATTCTGACTATCTGAAGCTGATTGGTCATGGGAAGCATCAGGTTTCTCAGAACTGTCTAAATCTGTACTAATTTCATCTAAACTATCTACACTTTGAAGAACAATATCTGATGACTTGTCCTCCGTGGCCACTGGAAGAAATACAAATGTTGATTAAAAACACGTGACAGCACAAAAAGTTATATGTACATCTGAAGATTAATATCTCATTATCACAACAGAATGAAAAAAACAAAAAAGGCAAGGTTTCTTGAATTTGCTAACAAAATTCTTGTGATGTTCCAAAGAACCCTGCACTGCTGAAGTGTTTTGAATCAAGAACTAAGACTGTGGGATGATACAATGGTACTTAATGCCATTAGAAACCACAGTTCCACCCATAATAATTATTTGCACAAGTTTACTCAACAAAAAGGAAGCAATACTTCATTGCTGTGAACTGGAAATATTCATAAAATTGGAGGAGTTGAAGTATTTATGGTGAAGACAATTCAATCAATCCTATACCAAAGGAATATCTATATGCCAAAAATTCTTCTTGTGCCCATGTTCAGATATGCATAGAAATTTATTGAATAGGGAACAAGTGCTACTTGATACGAAGTCTTACATTTGATTAAATAACTGTTTCATCAGAACAATTAAAATCAGACACATGGTTCAGTTCTAGGTAAGTAGGATATTTATTTCACAAAAATTGACAGAAAACATACATAAACAATATTATTAGGACAACATTTGGATGTTCTATTCACTTGATTACCATAAAACCCTTCAAACAAAGCCCTAAAATTAAATGCACACTGAATAATTTTGGGCACTAAGCCATTTGATGCATATTCTGCTGATGAACACTGTGGCTGATTTAGCAGTATGCATTTTGCAGGATTCATAAAATACAACATCAAATTCCCAACAAGAGTCACTTGAAGGGATTGATACCATACTCTGAAAAGAATTTCCAGAAATTCAAAATAAGACCTTCCTTTCAACTGCCAAGTTTTGAACCATCTCTGATAATCTTCATTGCAACTACAATTTTCAAATTAGCTGCTGTGGAAAATAAGGTGGAATGCAGATTATCATCATATGATGGATTTCATTTTCATTTAGGACTAAGCAGACATCATTAGAAGTCTTTCAGGTGAAAACCCCATATCAAAATAATTATCCATTCAGGTGAAAGATTGACAAGATTCCAAGACGGATATCACTGCAGCCACATTGAATTTACAAATGCCACCATTTTTATTTATGATAAACTAGGTTCAAATATGTATGGGTGAAAACCACATGTTGAAATAGCCATCCATGGGAGGAGCAGAAGCAGAGGTGGCAATATTTTCAAGATAGCCACTATGGTGACCATACTGAGGTTTAGTCATTTTCATTTAGGACCAACTAGACACCATCAGAACTCTTCTGATGAAATCCCATGTCAATAGGACTTACAGGAGGAATAGCAACCAGATTTTCAAGATGATGGCCATACTTGACTTCTGAGGTGCAAAAGTTTTATTTAAGACCAATGACACAAGTCTTTCACTGAAAACCCTAAGTTAAAATTATCATCCATTTAGAAGGATTCGTGACAAGATGCTGTGGTGACCATACTGGTTATTGGCACAGCACCATTCTCATTTAGGTACAACTAAACTTTGGTATGAAAGTTCATCTAAAGTTCCATGGTAATCACCCAACTAATTTTGGCATAGTGATGAAAACTTGTGCTAATGGGAGGGCAAAAGATGGACAATGGGTTATCACATAAGCTCTTGATTTATGATGAATAAACCTAAAAAAAAAAATATGGAAGAGAGTTCATAATGCACCGACCAGTGAGTTCAAATGCAAGTCTGCAGTCACATCAGCTGGAGAAAATCTTTCTGGAAATAGAGTTAACTACACAGAACTTGTAACAATGTTTATGTCAAAGGCTTTTGAACATTTTGTGTTTTTGGTTTTTGGTTTTTTGTTGCACGACTGGACAATTATTCACAGAGCATGAATATTCAAACTTGTTTACAAAGAGGCAAACATTAAAAATTCATAAGAGTGACAACAATCAGCTAAAGCTTGCCATGCTCTTTTACCAGTGATTGCTTGTGATATGATTGCACAACTTTTCATGATAATGCCTCACCAAAACATAAGCCATCATTGAGCCAATAAAACAAGCTCTTATACATCAAAATATGACACTGCCTAATGATCATTTAGTGACTACGGTTTGGAATCAGTGTGAAAGGTCATTCTGGGTTAACCTTCCAAGAAAATTGTACAAGGCTCACTCATTAAGCAGGCTTGCATGCTCACAAGAAAACCAATTTATTTTTTAGTTAGTAATTATGTTTCTCCAACATTACTTACCTGATCACACTAAGATAACTTTCTTTTGCTACCTGCAAATACAGCACCCTTGGACAAATGGATAAAAAATGTGTCTATAAAGACAATGGGAAGCAACTCCTAGGGAGATAAATCCCCTTTCTACATAAAAAGGTAGCTATCATTATATCTTGTTTAAACCATTTTTCTTAATTTAGCAACACCTTAAAGGATGCTCACATTGTGAGGAAAGATGGGAAGGAATTACCCCCAAAACTGCCTTCCTCCTTCGAATACATTCGATCACATTAGTAGAATAGGTACAAGGAGTAAATGCTTAATATCCTACCACTAATTCTGTCACCCAGTGGGAGCACGATTGCTCTACTAAAAGAATTAACTTATGTTAGCTTAGCATACTAAAAGGATGAATTTCTCCTGTTAGCATAAAAAAGATAATATTTGTTTATACATGTGATTGGGAGATCCCAGTGGATTATCCACGATTTTTTTGTCTTATGATCAAAAGTTTTGCAGGTTAATCCAGCAAAAGTGGCAAATTCTTGTTTTGGTCCAAGCTTCTACTTTCATGAATGGAGAGTGGTCTCTGTCTATGCAACTTCCACCAACCTAATGAGATTCAGTTCCTTCGTTAGCAAAAGACATATCATGCAAATGGAATCAAGAGAAGGCACACTAAACATGCCAGTCAGCTGACTTTGCTATGTCCTGAACTAAAACATTAAGGGTCAGGCTCATGGAAGCTGCTCAAATTTCATGAGCTGAAATCTTCATTGTGATCTTGTGAGAGCTCTGAGTTCATAGATTTAATTACTCCTTTCGACCAAGTGACCAGCATTTGTGGCGTGATATCTTGCATTCTTGCCTTCAGTGCTATGAAGTTTTTCTTTTACAATGGATGTGCATACTGTACATGTGGGTATACAGACGATTCTGCATCTCCGCTTTTCTTGACAGATTGAGCAAGGAGAAGGAATGAATTGTTAGTGGATGTGTGTACTTAGGTGGAAAAAAGGTTGACACCAGTCATTCAGCTGTTTCAATCCTCTCTGGGATGGAAGTTCTAAATTCCTTTTCAATCACAAAATTACGCAAATGAGCCAGGAGTGAAGGAGTTTGTTTCGACATAGATGGATTGGTGGCAATCTTGTCTTGTTTGAGCACAGTGAAGATTGCAATGACTCATCTGGGTAATGCTGTCACTCTATCGAGCAAATACTTTATCATGGGTGTTTCATCTTAGTGGGTCAATCATATATACTGCTGACTCTGCCCCTCATTCTTTTCAGAATAAAAATTGATGGAGGGAATGTGTATAACCCCATCACCTAATTAAAAGAGCATGTATAATCCATGCTTTTCAGGTTGTGCAAATATGAAAATGAAATGTCAAGCATCAAATGGCCCCAAATAGCACAGATCCAATGGAAGGTTCAAAGAAGGATAATTTTAAGAACAGTTGTCCTCTCTTGATAATGAGTCAGCCAGAATACTGAGCTGGACAGAACTTGAAAATTATCAGACATTTTGGAGCACCATTTAAAGTATTCTGTTACCGTGAGGCAAATGTCTGGTGATTTTTCTGCCCCTTGCAGAGGTAGGTCACCAATGTTGACTTGTCTGACATTATCAGGACTGTGTTTCATGGATATGATCCATCCATATATGGAATTCATTGAGAATGACTTTCATTTTCCATGAAGCTGGTATGAAGAGCTTTCTCTTTAAGAATCTAACCATCACAGGTTCAGTAGTAAATCAATGTAAAAGGCTCACACCCCAAGAAAGTTGGACAACAAGCTGCAACAAATTTCCTCATCTTATCAATGTCATGTTTGATGTTTTCTAAAATGCACATGTTACACTTTTGATGCATTTGGTGAGAAGGTGCCAAGTTAATGTCATAAGAGTTCCATATCTAGATTAATAAAATATGAAAAAAGGGTATTGTCCAATGTCTCTGAAATTGATTATCCATATGGCAAATGAAGTAAGGTTGCTGATGTTGTGAACCAGAAATCAATACTTACCTAATGGTTTTGTAGCATGTCCTCCAGAAATGCCACCTTCTGTGAAGGACATCCTGAACTGACTTCATCTGATGTCCAATCATTAGTCCAACTTCAATATCTTGATTGATGCTCTCTCCAAAGCACGAACAATTCCTCTGATGCATTTGGAAGTCAGACACCAAGTGTTATGGGTTCCGTACCAAGATAGATCATAATGTTGAGATGGGACAATATACAACTAGTCTCTACATTAATTATCCACTACATAATTAGAAAAGAAATGTTCAGGTCTTGAACCAGAAACCAAACTTGCACATTTTTGTGTGTCATGCAGAACATCATCATCTCTGCAGCAGATGTCCTGAACTCTTAGTTAAGGCCAAAGGCTTGGATTGTGGCTGCATAAATCAATATATGCAGGTATGTGTTTGACATGTCAAGACTGATCACATACTGATTCTTTATTGCAGGTCTCAATTGCCACTTGAATTCGTAACCAGGTATGTTCTGAAGTCCTGTTTGTGTAGTTTTCGTACTATCTACACCACCCTTTAAAGGCAGAAAAACAGAATTTTCTTGTGTAAAAAGATCTTGGCATGGGAGTTCCTTCATAGAGATAATGAAAACAAGAATGGTGGGATCAAGATAATGAAATCCCAAGAGCACTGGACATGGTTTGGATCACTTGTCATTTTGCAATCCAATTCTGACTACAAGGGAGTAGTATGGCACCTCATGTTGGTCACCAGAGAACATGGGTGACAATGAATCACTAACAACTGATGAAAGGCTTGGGGAAGATGAAACTCTGTTCCCTTCTCTCCCTTCCCTGCCAGCCTGTGAAAATGCATATAATTTGCTTGCAAGCAGGAAAAAAAAAAACAAACAAAACAAAAACATGATCACTAGTGACTTTTCAGTTGGACAAAAAAAAAAGATACATGCACCAAGTCAAGTTGACAGAAAGTCAACACAATGTTCCTGACAAACAATATTTAGAAAAGGTACATGTGAAGAAAATCTCCCTGAACATGACTTTTTACCAGTGGGATGAAAACACATACAACTGACTCATTATAAAGAAGTTCTTGCATTACTGGGATCGTGAATGCTCCAAGAGATGCAAGGTAATTTCTGCAATCTTGAACAACTGAAAAAGGTTTTAAATGACAGCAGTTCACCATTATTGTCTACATCTACTGAGGCACTGATATTGTAGCTGAAACTGATTTAAGGTGAATGATGGCACTTCAATGGAGAAAAAAATAATATTTCAACTATTGATCCAGTGAAATAAATTCCTTCTGTACTACTGTCCTATTGGCATGTTCTGGCATTTCCATACCAGATCAAAATCATGTGATAATAATTATTGGTAAGCTAATTGCAAAAACATCAATAAATTCACCGGAAACCACAAAAATGTTGTTTGAACCATATAAAACAACATTTTGACTTGCTGTATCGTTGAAAAAAAAAGTGGATGAATAAATTAAAGTTACAAAAATAACAGAATTTTACTGCCTTGTCTAGAGGACATCTTAGCATAAGTAAAAGCTGGTTTAAACTGGATATAATGGTAGCAACCCAGAGAGTTGAAAGGAGAGTTGCCCTTACTATAGTTACTTCCCTTTGTCTACATAATATACAGATAAAAACATTTTTCTGTCATTCATGGATGGCTGGATTCAGAAGTAGCAAAGAAAGCTATTCTAATGTAATGTGATAAAGTAATTTATTCGACAGAAAGGAGTAAGTTTTCTCGTACACAGCCACAAGTGAAAACACACACAGTGTAATGAATTTTAGCCAGTGGTTTGTGATGATGACAACCAGCTCAGTTTCTTTATACAGAAACTGCAATAAGCACCAGATTTATTTTATGAATTATTAATACTTACAATAGGCATTTGTTCTTGAACTAGTTTCTGTGGTATCCATGGCAACTGGAGAACTACTTCTTGGATTGCAACTTTCAAAAAATTAAAACAGTAATCATCAAATAATATTTTTTACATCTTAAAATCTCAATTCACTTACCAGTTTAATGTGAAACTGACATATCATAATATACTATAACATGAATAAAGGACAATGACCTTACTTAAATACTATATGGGTTAATTTATGTAGAAGCAAAGAAGATACTTTTGTTGTTCTATGTCATGTTTCATGTTCTCAGTGTAATAATTAGATATGACATATTGTGTCCTTGAAATCAATCCACATAGCCTATTTTGTTTAGATTTATCAGAAAATTGAGCTAGAAGAACAAGCAAACAATTCTTCGGTGCAAACACTATCTTCTCAGGGTCCCCCTCAAAATAATTGTATTTGTAATATTGATGATGGGGTGATTACAAGACAAAAATTATCTGCATACCTACTCTTGTCTCCAAGCTCACGAGTTTGTAACACTATATCATACTATTCCAAAACACTTTTTATATAAAAACCTGTCATCACTTACCTCAAAGGACCTTTATGTCCAACCTGACAACTGCAGGCAACTTCTTTGATCATAATACATGTGCAACATGTTGCCAAAATATAACTGTATAATTCTTTAATTACGGACAAAAGCTTATTTATGTAACACTTGCAAAAGATCTCGAATTAGCATGGATGCATTATTTGTTCACTTTCAAGATTACCAATAAAATCTTACTAAATCTTCCATAACAACTAGAAGCTTTATCAAAGATAGATAGATACTCTGAAGACAGAACAGTAATGTTAATTTACAGCTATTAGCATTGTTAATTTCATTTTATGATGTGAAAGAAGAGTCTCTCCAAAGGACTGATGCTCTACTGGGTGAAAAGAATTTAAAATTTTTAAGAGCTGAGAGTTGAAACCATTTCTGATATTCTCCAGCAATAACATGATTATCAAATTAGCTGCAGTGGTGGACATATTGGATGTCAGCTTGGTACCATTTTCATTTGGGACCAACATGATATCACAAGTAGTCTTGTGGTGAAAACCCATGTTGATATGACTTCATTTTGAAAGAGTTAAAATATGAAGATTTTAAAGAAGGATATATTTGTTATCAGAACTGGCACTATTTCCATTTAGTACCAATCAGACATAAGTTTACTGTTTAAAGCACAATGTTAATATGATCAGCCATCAAAAATAAGTAGCAACAAGATGGCCATTGTGGCAGTTTTAACAGATGTAGGACCATTACCATTTTTTTTTATGGCCAATACTTTATGACAAGAAGTCTTTCAGTCACATTCTCTTGCTGATAATGACCATTCATTCTGGAGAAATAGTGATTAGATTTTCCTGATGGGCTGCTGTGGTGGCCATATTGGACATCAGCCAGATGTCATCTTCATTTTGGTCCCACTATACATCTTTTGATGAAAATTCCATGACAATACTTTTCTTTCAGGAGGATTAGCAAAAAAAAATACCAAGATTTTTAAAATGGTCACTCTGGAAGCCATATTGGACATCAGATTTGTGCTAGTTTCATTTAGAACCAACCAGACATCATATATTTTCTTCTTACAATTTAACAATGAAGGTTGGGTCATTCAGCTGGGTATAGTCAAACAACATGCAGTTTTAAGATAATCTAGTACTATAAAAGCAAATTCCAATATAATAGTGCTCGGCCTGACATGTTTCATTATATAAAAAAGGTAAATCAAATTTACTTAATAATTCTAGTAACTTATTCTCATGGTTTGACTAATCAACTTTGATTAAGTAAAGTACTTTATTCCTTACCCTTCTATATTAGAAAAGTTACTAAAGTCAGCCCAGTTTTCTTCTGCATCCTGTGGAACTTTACTTGAAAATTCTGCCCACTTTTCCTCATTTTTATTTGAAAAATTTGCCCATTTTGCTTCATTTTTCCTAGAAAAGTCAGTCCAATTCTCCTCTTTTTTATTTGAGAAGTCCACCCAATTTTCCTGAGTTTCCTTTGTCTTTGTATTGGAATCCCATGGAGTTGTATCCATAGCTACAGGACCAGACTCTGTAAAAAGAAAAGAATATCCATTAATAACATGAATACCTTCAATGATAAATTATATACTCAGTACAATTTTATTAGTCCTCTATGAAGGTACTTTGCTGAAGAAAGCTGTGCTGAAACCATTCTCTTCCTTTCGGTCAGTAACTCTTGTTTTTTTGACCTTTTGAATCCCAAATTAGTAAGCTTCTGCTTTAATCAAAACACAAGCCATCCATAGTCTGTTCCTTGTCTTTGAGGTAGAATTAATGTTAGTGTGCAGAAAACATTTGTCTTCATCCAATCACAGTGACCTTGAACTATGACATTCTGACCCTCAAATCCAAGTTCATACATTGACAAAACTTAATCCAAATCGGTGATGTTTAGTTTAGTATTTCAAAGGACAGCAAAATAGTAAGTTATTCAGTGCCAGAGCAACTGGATTGTCATGTAAAATTGAAGTTATTGTGCAAAAACCATTTTCTTCTGTCAGTCACTGTGACCTTTGACCTCAACCCCAAATCAAATGCTTCTTTCTTACCTCAAATGTAATGTATCTCACATTTAGGTGAAGATACTGTATGGAAAGTCTCCTTCTTTCCAAATTTTGACATTTGGTGCCTGAAATTGACAAGTGACTTCCTTGCAGGGGTGAAACAATTGATCAATATAGCGATACTGTTTTCTGTATTGATACACATATTGATACAAGTGGTGGAAAACTGATATAAAACAATATCTAACATCATATGCAAATTATTTTAACCTCCCCCAGTCATCTATAATTATTAATCATTTGCCTCGCTATTCTTTAAATAAAAAATTCATCTGAAACAGCTGCTGAAGGCACAGGCACTCAGTTTGGTTTGTAAAAATGAAAAAGACTTGACAACATGCATGCCATCAACAAACTGACACCAAGTGAAGTTGTTTGTAATACTGCAACTCCACCCACCCCAATTCCATGGTAATTATTTTATCCCAAAAGCTTGTTTGGCACAAAATAATCAGAATTTCCTCTACCTATTGCTGCCCCATTTTTTTAACTGGAGATTTATGTTGAGGTGAAGGGTCAGAGCCATGCATACAAAAAAAGGATTGGAATTTGCCAATACTCTTTGTTATTGGTAAGCAGCTTACTAGCCCGCCTAGCCAACTTAAAGATCTATACAATGGGCCATACCTACAAGAAATCAATAGGAAGATGATTTTTCATCTGGTATGTCTTTAATCTGCACATAGATGAGATGAAACTATAGCATTGATGAAATTTAACCTGGAACCTGCCATTTGCATTGATAATCCCACAATACAAATTTGATCAGCATATTATGTCACTGATTGAACCTTGCCTCGTGGAAGTTTTACAAATGCACGTTTAAAATACAGGCTACCTAGAAAACCCAAAATGTCTGRTTTTAAGTGTTTTTCATCTTCAGATGACGATTTTGTTCTGCAAATACCAGCTTACGACAGCTATGATGACAATAATATTTGAAGTTATTAAGTATATCAGATTACTGGAGTTAGTAAAGTATTAATGGAGATATCAGTGGGTAATTTTGAGCATGAAAATGGTGCTAAATACAAGTCTGATGTACATACTGGATGGACAAAATAGATGGCATGCTGGTTAATCAACCTTTCAGCACCGTAGAAAAAGCAGAACAAAATGGCTGCCATGGTAGCCATACTGGATGTCAGATTGGCAATATTCCATTTAGAACGATCTGTATGAAGTCTCTTGATAAAAACCCAATATTTACATTACTATTTAGGATCAGAACT